>JANIPN010000003.1:33651347-33664273 GCA_027478595.1 Erythroxylum anguifugum
GGATTTGGATATGAATGGGATTGATTGAGATTTTGTATGATCAATTGAGAATTTATGAAGTGTTAGACATAGGATTGCGTTTCTGCTGGTGTTTGGATTCCGGACGGGAGGTCCGATGTTGCCTTGTGTTATTGGGTTGTGTTTTTAAATTTTTGGGCTGTCAAAATACAGCCGTTATGCTTCCTTTTTTGCAGGACTAGAGTCTCACCTTTTAGCTCAAGGTTTATTATTAATGATTTTGATGATAACTACATAATATATCAAAATTCAAATTGGATTTATTTCCTTTTATTGTAAACGGGTTAATTCTCAAAAGGAAATAAAATCATAAAAAATGCTTCCTTTTTTGCAGGAACCTTCTTTATGAACTTACCTTAGTAGAAATGGCTTATCCAAAAGAATCCTACTAATTATGAAGGTCACATATTAGCTCTGAGATCACTAGAAGAATTTGAAAATTTTCGAAGTTAATTTTAACAAAGTTAAACTTCGAAATTGTTCAAATTCAAATTTATCCAGTTGACTAATGATGCAAACAAAGCAATGGATAATTAAGGAAATGCCTATTTAAGGAAGAGTCAATGCAACTATAAACAAGAACTGAACGATATAGAAGCTTGTGAAGCTATATTGTCGAAACTCATCAAAAGCACATACATTCTTGAAAGTGACATCTTTGTAAAATTTCTCTTGTGTGTTAAAAAGTGAAATTCTGTTGAGAGAGATTAATGAAGCTCGTATTGAGCAAATTTTATTTTTTTGTTTAAGAGCTTGTAGAGGCTAGTCAAATATTACTAGTGTGGAAGGTTGAAGAACCTTGAAAAATATTAAAATGTTAGCTTGGAGAAGTTCGTCAAATTACTACTTGGTTTTTATATTGAAACACTCGAGTTGGATACTTGGGGACTGGACGTAAGCTTGTGTTGTAAGCCAAACCAATATAATTCAACTGCATCCTTCTCTCTCTTCTCTTAACTTTTAAATTTCTATAGTATATTGTGTTTGCGTTTATTTCGGTAAGAGGCTCCTTCACTTTATTTCAAGCTCCTTCTGTTTTCAACTTATAAGAGGTTCCTTTCAATGTTAACAAGCACCTTCTGTTTTAAATTGTTTTTTACAAGACTTTTTGCTTAGTGGGCTCCTGTCGATTAACAAACTTTTATCATTTAATAGGCTCCTTTCAGTTAAACTAGATCTTATCGCTCAACAGGCTCCATTTTTTATTTACTCGGGTCTGTCTATTATGCAAATTGAAAGTACTTACGAAAATTTTTAAGCCACACACAATTCACCCACTTTTGTGTGTGTTTGCTTTATCATCACCCATTGTTTGGTGACAAAAAATTTAAGAAAACAAATAACAACTAAAAAGAGACTCAATTAATATTTAATGTCCCTTTTTCATGTACATCAATAAGGGTAAAAATTATACAAAAATGATCAGTTTTTACCAATCAACGTGACAAATGCTCTTGTGTCACCGCACCTCCTAGTAAACAGATGGTAAAAGCTTTTCTTGTTTGTATGGAAAATTTTTATTAAGTTGTTGTTAAATGTAGCGTTACTAAAAACAGCTTTATATTTTATGCCATTAAATATTCAAGTTCGCTAATAACCACCTAAATGTTCTATTGTGATTAACTGAAAGACATGTCGTCACAAAGTGTTAAGTGTTTTATCTCTCTAGAAAATGATTTGTTTATCCGGCACAGAAGATTTGCATATGCTAGCATGAGCATTCTATCAAAATTTTCCAAGAACGAGTTAGTAAGAGGATTGCCGACTCTGAAGTTTAAAAGTAATCAGGTTTGTGAAGCTTGGCTAACAGGTAAACAAGTTAGAAGCAGCTTTCCCCCCAAAAATATTATGTCTACTAACCAACTGCTAAACTTGTGGACATGGATTATTTTGGTCCCACAAGGATTGAAAGTTTTAGTGGAAAATATTACAATTTCATTTTAGTAGATGATTATTCCAGGTTTATATGGGTTTACTTTTTATCAAATAAGAATGATGCTTTTGAAGTTTTTGAGAAGTTTTGCAGAAAAATTCAAATTGAAAAAGGATACTACATAACTTAAATTCAATGTGATCATGAAGGAGAATTTGATAACGTAAAGTTTGAAGAATTCTATGAAAACAACGGTGAAAATCATAACTTTTCTTACCCTTGGACTCTACAGCAGAATTGTGTCATTGAGAGAAAGAACAAAACACTTATTGATATGGCTAGGACAATGCTGTATGAAAGTGGACTACCCTATGGTTACTAGGTAGAAGCAATATCCACGACTTATTATATATTCAACAGGTGTCTTATAAGACCTATTCTCAAAAAGACCCCCTCTAAATTGTAGAATGGAAGAAAACTAAACGTCACTTACTTCCTAGAGTTTGGGTTCAAATGCTTTGTGGTATATAATGCAAAAGACAACCTTGGAAAATTTGATGCAAGATTAGATGAAGTAATTTTTCTGGGCCATAGTGCCACTAGTAAAGGATTCAAAGTACATAATAAAAGAACAAAGAAGATAGAAGAATCGATATATATTTTAGTTGATGAAGCACTACCTTTGACAATAACAATTGACTCAGATGATGAAGAGCATCCATTAGCACCTAAAAGTACAGAATCAAGCTACATCTATAATACCTTCAGAACTACAAAATCAAGAAGGCCCTTTGAAGCTAAAACAAAGCAGGCTCCTTCATCACAGTAAGAGCTTATATAGCGAAAAAAATCGAGAGAATGGAGAGGTCTTGATACACATGAATATAGTCTGGGAGATCCCTCTAAAAGTATAAGAGCAAGATCATCGTTTGAGAACAACTTTGCTACTCCCATCTCTTAAGTAGAACCAAAAATCGTTGAAGAGGCCCTTATTGATGAAAACTAAGTTTCAGTTATGAAAGATGAAGTGAATATATTTGACAAAAACAAACTCTAGAATCTAGTTCCTTGTCCTCAAAACAAGTCAATTATTGGGACTCGATGGGTATTTCGAAAAACAAAATTGATAAAAATGGTAAGGTGGTAAAAAAAAAAAGCTAGACCTATAGCTCAATGTTACAATTACCAGGAAGCTATTGATTTTGATGAAACTTATGCACCTATTGCTATATTGGAATTGATTAGAATTTTACTTGTCTTTGCATTCTATAGAAACTCCAAGTTGATCCAAATGGATGTTAAAAGTGCATTCTTAAATGGTTACATTAACAAAGAAGTATTTGTTAAGCAACCCCCAGGTTGTGAAGATGAAAACCATCCAAATTACGTGATGAAGTTAACGAAAGCTCTGAATGGTTTAAAGCAGACTCTCGAGCGTGGTATGAGAGGTTAAGTAATTTTCTACTTGAGAATAATTGTGAAAGAGGAAAAGTTGAT
Source organism: Erythroxylum anguifugum (assembly GCA_027478595.1). NCBI lineage: Eukaryota > Viridiplantae > Streptophyta > Magnoliopsida > Malpighiales > Erythroxylaceae > Erythroxylum > Erythroxylum anguifugum. Next base: position 33,654,736 of record JANIPN010000003.1, read on the forward strand.
AAAACCTTATTTATTAAGAGAAAGGAGAATGATTTACTCATAGTGCAAATATATGTTGATGACATAATATTTGGTGCTCCGAATCCATCCTTATGTGAAGAATTCTTAGCATTAATGTAGGGGGAGTTTGAAATGAGCATGATAGGAGAATTATCATTCTTTATCGAATTACAAATTAGAGAAATAGAAAAAGAAATCTTCATTTTACAAGACAAATACACAAAGGAACTCATCAAGAAATGTCATTTTGAGAATGCCAAACCGATGGGTGCTCCCATATACATTGGAGCTAAACTTGATAAATACAAAGAAGGCAAAGCCATGGATGAGACAAGGTATAGAGGAATGATTGGATCACTACTATATCTTACTAGCTCAAGATCATACATTAGGCTTAGTATGTGTCTCTGTAAACGCTTTCAATCAAAGCCAAAAGAAAGCCACCTTTAAGTAGTCAAAAGAATCTTTTGATATCTCCACAAAACCATAGATTTTGGACTATGGCACCCAAACTGATTCATTTGACATAGTGGGTTATTGTGATGCAGATTATGCAGGTGATAAAGTTAATCGAGAAAGCAATAGTGGTCACTGTCAATTTCTTGGAGGATGTCTAGTATCTTGGTCCTACTAGAAATAAAATTCCGCAGCACTTTCGACGACTAAAGCAGAATACGTAGTAGCTGCCAGCTGTTATGCTCAAATCTTATTATGAAGCATCAACTAATTTTTCTAAACTTTTTTCACATTCCTATATTATGTGATAATACTAGTGCTATAAATCTTTCTAAAAATCCTACGCATCATTATAGGACTAAACATATGGAAATCAAACATCATTTTCTTAGGGAGGGAACCATTGATCTTTTTCAGGTTAATACTAAAAATCAAGTAGCTAACATTTTCACCAAGCCACTCTCTGAAGGTAGATTTTGTGTGTTAAGAAAAAGAGTTTGGTATGTGCAAACTCTCTGATATTATTTCTAAATGAACATTTTCTGCTATTTGTCTTTGTATTTCATTTAGCAGGCTCCTTTTATTTTGATTCCTTAGAAACTATCTCTTAGTTTAGTAGGCTCCTCTTAGGTTACTAGGTTTCTTCTATATTAGAAGGCTCATTTTCTTTTCCAAAGGCTTTTTTCAGGTTGTCATTCTAAGTGACACTTGTCTTAAAAATAGGAAGTCATTAATGGCAACTTTTCAGCCTTTTCAAAAATGGTCGCGTAGTCTGACAACCCTACGTACACATCTATCAAAAGATACGCAACCGATTATGGTTCCTCTTCTGGATTATACGTCTATTCATCCTCTCATGAGATTAATGCTCACTAATCACTAATCACGCCCCTCTAACTAAAGATACTATTAAGGACCCTATTGATAGAAAAGAGCTGTCTCAATAAGAGATATTTACTAAAGAAAAAAGGGCAAAGAAAATAAAGATAGCTATATACAAGTAAGGAAAGACATTAATACCACCAAAAATGTTTGAATCAATAAAAGGTCCACTATAAAACACAGTACAAGAAAAGAAAGGTGGTTGTTGGGCAGATCTTGCCAACTATGATGTTTGATGACATAGATATACCCATCTCTCCTTACTTTGTGACCATTCGTTGGGAAAATTTTCTAAAATTAGATGAGATATTATTCGATGAGCTAGTCAGGGTATTCTACACTTACATGAAAAAAGAAGAAATTAATGGAAAACTCGCCATTGGCTTATGGGTGTATGAATGTGAGACTGTAAATTCTGAAGAAATCTTAGGAGATATACTGGAATTAGCTCCTATAGGGATAACTAATTTTTCCTGTCATAAGTGGATGTTGATGATCTAGATTTACTCAAAATTGTCAAATCCATCTGCCTTCATGCTGAAAACACCCAAGATGGGAGACCCTGAAGCAAGCAATTAGACTTAATACCACAATGCCTTACATCGCTTTTGGCTACGTCAATTTTTCCTAGGAGTAGCTCAATTGAAAGGTGCAGCCTATTGGACACTTATTTAGTGTATAATTTACTAAAAGTTCTTCTAGCTATGATCTTGAGGTTTTGGTGGATAAGGGGAATCCTAAGAATACCACCGGGTACCTACCTTATAGGATGTTAATCACGAAGATTTTCAACTATTATAGAGTTTCGTTTACAAATATGAATTGGTATATAACGACTAAGTTTACCCTTGCATTCCTTATCAATTTGGATACAAATTGCAAAACAATATCTGGGTAGACAAAAGATGTAAAAGAGTAGCATAAAACTTAAATCTTGCTCCAAACCAACAAAATCCTATTCCTCCTTAGGATGAAAATAGTGTAAAACTCCATCAACAACTGCAGAACATTCAAACTAATCAAGAACAAATACGAGAACAAATAGATAGCATGCAAAAGAAGCTTCTTGACATGGAGATGTTGCTGAGAAAAATCTTTGAATCCCTTCATTAACTCTGTTGCTATTCTTTCCTGCCTAACATATTCAAACTTATGATAGTTCCTTTCTTACTATATTCTACTATTTTTTGATAATGACAAAAGAGGAGAGTTTATATTGATATATTTTTTGTATATTTTTGCATATATGATGATACATCTCTCAACGAATATTTCTCAATGCTGCCTATATATATGATTGATTCTGTTGTTGAACTTGTGAAAATATGTGACAACTAAACGATAGGTTCCTTTCTTAAGAGACAGGTTCCTTTTGTCTGAACATATAAAAGTCATAGGTATCTTTCGAAATCATTTATTATCTCTTTAAATTTTCAAAAATATAACTATTATTGCTTTTCATCATCAAAAAGTGGGAGATTGTTAGCTCAAGGTTTAATATTAATGATTTTGATGATAACTACATAATATTTCAAAAGTCAAAATGGATTTATTTCGTTTTATTGTTAACAAGTTAATTATTAAAGGGAAATAAAATCATAAGAAATACATGTCATTTATTGCAAGAACCTTCTTTATGAACTTATCTTATTAGAATGGTTTATCCGAAAGGATCCTACTAATTATGAAGGTTGCATATTAGCTCTATGTTCACTAGAAGAATTTTAGCAAAGATAAATGTTGAAATTATTTAGATTTAAATCGATCCAATTGATTAAGAATGTAGGTTAGGCAAAGGCTAACTGAGGAAATGCCTATTTAAGGAAGAGCCAATGTAATTGTGAAAAAGAATTCAACGATACAGAAGATTGTGAAGCTATATTGTCGAACTTATCAAAAGCATATACATTGTTGAAAGTGATATCCTTGTAAAAATTCTCTTGTGCATTAGAAAGTGAAATTTTGTTAAGAGAAATTACTGAAACTTGTTTCGAGCAAACTTCATTTTTTTGTTTGAGAGCATGTAGAGGCCAATCAAATACTACTAGTATGGAAGGTTAAAGAATCTTGAAAAATATTAATTTGTGAGCTTAGAGAAGCTTGCCAAATTGCTACTTAGTTTTTTATGGTGAAACACTCAAGCTGGATACTTGGGGACTGGATGTAGGCTTGGGTTATAAGCCAAACTAGTATAAATTGAATGCATCCTTCTCTCTCATCTCTTAACTTTTAAATTTCGACATTATATTATGTGTGAGTTTATTTCGGTAAGAGGCTCCTTGACTTCATATCAGGCTCCTTCTATTTTTAACCTATAAGTGGTTCCTTTCAGTTTTAACAGGTGCCTTCTGTTTTAAATTGTTTTTGACATAATGTTTTTACTTAGTGGGCTCCTGTCGATTAACAATTTTGTATCGTTTAACAGGCTCATTTCGTTTAAATAGGATCCTATTGCTTAGTTGGCTCCTTGTTTTTGCTTATTAGGATCTATCTAATATACGAACTAAAAGTACTTGCGAAAAATTTTAAGACACATACAATTCAGCCACCTTTTATATGTGTTTGCTTTATCGTCACCTACTGTTTGGCGAAAAAAATTTAAGAAAACAAATAACTACTAAAAAAGGACTCAATTAATATTTAATGCCCCTTTTTCATGTACATCAATAAAGGTAAAAATTCTACAAAAATGATCAGTTTTTACTAATCAATGTGACAAATGCTCTTGCATCATTGCACCTCCTAGTAAATAAATGGTAAAAACTTTTCTTGTTCATATGGAAAATTTTGGTAAAATTTTTGTGAAGTTGTTGTTAAATTTAGCATTACTCAAAAGATCTTTACATTTTATGTCATTAAATATTCATATTCGCTAGTAATCACCTAAACGTTCAATTATGCTTATGGTTATGGTAACCGGAAAGCTTTATTAGATAAGTTGATAAGAAAATATCAAAGTATTAGTATATTTTTTTACTTTTGTGGCCACAAAACATGATCGATCTATAAGATTCTAACTGCCCCATGTTTATACATATATAGATTATGATATACCATAGTCCCATGCCTTCATTTTTAGGAGTTAGGAAGTCCATGCCTTAAGGTTACTAACAATCCATCATAACGTGAAAGATGGACCTACATACTGATTTGTTTTTGACTGGATCATTTCTTAATATAAGTAATTTATGTCCCTGTTTTAGAGTGCCACTTGTGATATACTTTTTAGATTTAGACATATGAAAAAATTATTTATAATTCATGATGGCTATGCAAACTATATAAGGAACATAATTCGAATTTGCATTCCTTAAAATCTTCTTTATAAAAGTACAACTTTAACATTAAATTGACCACACCGAAGTAAGTGATGCTACTTTGCAAAAACAATCTAACTCTTTCCCATCGAAGGAGGGCATCAAACATATGTTGAGGGAGTTTGTGCAACCATATGTAACCTATAAAATAGGGACAAGATCTTTTGCTTCTCTATGGTTTGATAAATAGTGTGATCTTGGATCTCTTATCCATAATCAATAAGCAGGACTTCACTATCACTATAACAAAACTAGCTTTTAGTCATTGTTTTGCAATGTTATTGAAAATCGTCAATAAAAATTGACTTATGTTTTTGTGATGTTTCTTAGAATCATAACTAAATGCATGTCTTTAGCGACAATTTATTGGATTCATTGCAAAAGGCTCCATATTTTGTGGCTGTTTAACATTTTCATCTCCAAAGGATGAATCGTCGCCAAAAGTTGAAATAATTACAACTTTGACCTAATGCATTCAAACTCTATAAATTTATTTAAATCTATGGATTTATACACAAATGATTCTTTATTAATACCTATTATACATAGTACCCCTCCATTCATATAATTTTTTTGTGAAAATAAAATGGAGCATACAAAAATTGTAAAATATTTTCAAAGTTTTAAACATATTGTTGAATAACAGATGATAGGTAATTTATGTTTTGAATAGTAGTACTACTATTCTTAATCATTAATATTTATTAATAATAAAATAATAGGACATATAAATATTGAAATTATTTTAATTATAAGTTTAACAATTCTTACAGATAAAATAATAAATAAAGTTTCACACTTATTCCATCGAAAAGGGAAAGAAATAAATATTTTTCTAGATTCTAAGTGACATGAGACTTGGTAGAAAAGGTAAAGGAGTTTCCTATATTTGGATTCCTAAGAAGGGTCCTTGCACATTCGAAAGAATCAATCGAAACAGTCAATGATCTTCCCTCAGGTGTTGGTTTATTGACATCCTCTTCCAATAACTACTTAGCTTTAACTAAACTAGCAGAAGATAGAATAAACGAAACCTTAGACACAGTATGGATCACTAAATTAATTGAATTGCCTATATGATGCATTTCACCTAAGAAATAAATATTATAAAACTTAAATAGCTAATTAAGTCAAACTGTATTAGGAACCCAAATTCGAATACAAGATTACTTGATTGAACATAAATAGTTTTGGAATTGATGATTGTTCCAAAAACAACTGATTTTCCTAATCCTATATGGATTAGTGGGACATTGTTATCACCTCCATTTTCATCTATGTTCTCTTGAAGATTTGAGGAAACTTTACAAAACATATAGTATATCCAATCCAATGTTCATCTGCTACCTTTGTAACAGAAAATGAGATTCAGATAATGAAGAAAGAGAGGTAATTTGGATGATACTAAAAAACTTGAAGAAGAAGATTGACCATGGAATGGAAGGACAAGGACAAAAGATCATATAAAAACCCACAAAGGAGAGCAAGGACAAGACTGAGAAGTAGGAACTACAAAGGAGAAGAGTCCAAACAAAGCTTAAAAGAGGAGAATATGAGGAAAGAAAAAAAGATGGAAGATAATCATGCTATTAGGAAGAGCTTAGAAAGGATGAGAGAAGGGAGAGTTTCTCTTTCATAATTTTGTCATATAACATTGTTGAAATGTTTGCCAAAAAAGATATATAAAACAATAAATTTTAGCACAACTTAAGTTGTGACCATCTTTTGTTGGAAGTACATTCGGTAATTAAGCATTAATAAGTCTCGATATTTATGTCCCTCTTCCATAGGTGACATCCTAAATTCAATAAAAAAACATTATTTATTACTTAGTGATAAATTAATATGTATAATTAGTTTTACTAAAATTATAATGCAGTAAGTTGCAAGTGTATAAAACATAACATGACTAAGAAGCTAGCTATTTAGTGTGACATTATGTTAGTTGAAATAAACATTAAGAATGGTGATTATTATATCATCAATGTTGTCATTAAAACTTATATTGAAATTGAGATTGATAAAGATGATTAGATATGCTTTGTGAAGCACATTAATATTAACAACATGATATTTAGATGTAGAAATAGTTAAACTATTTTAGTAATGGATAGGTAAGAAACTGAATTATAGTATATCGATGTCTTTGGATTATTGGCTAGTATTGCCTTTATAAATTTGATACTATTGAAACATGCATCCATCCTTTTGTGATAAATGAGAACGTGTTCGATAAGGTGCAATACTCAAATCTTTGAGTGATTTTAAAGGCCATTAATTTCCGTACAAATTCGTTACTTGAGTTTTTTTCGTATTACAAATCTAAGATTATCTAATATAAAACCAATCTATAAATAATGAAATTTTGACTTTGTATCTATTTTGTTTTTTGAAATACTTGCATATTAGGGAGTTATATTTGTAATTTAAAAAATATTTTTATTTGATTCCATATCACATTTTAGTTTTTAGTTTAACTGTTTAATTCCTTTTTTCTTATTGCACTTTCTTAATTTTTATTTTTATACAAATATTTTATTTATAATGAATTTCATATTCTATATTACATATGTTTGATATATTTTATTGACAAATCCTTTTTAAAGTTACTATTTCCATCGCCCTATTTACTATTCATTTATGTTTTTGAGTACTCAATAAATTAACAAGGTATATAAGTTTAGTCTTTTTTATGGCATTTACCAATCAAATAAAAACTTCTTCCCTTATTATATTAGGAGTTTCAAATGATGAAATACATGTCTATTGATAATGGACTTATGTTCTCCTTTCTTTCTGGACTATGTTATTTACTAAAGACCAAGTACTAGAAAATTTAAGAAACAAATCATCACTTTATAATAATAACAATTTTGGTGTGAGTATAAGACTAATGAGTAATAAACATAATCCTCAAATATACAAAGTAAGATGTTGGTTCATATAATGGAATTTAATGAAAAAAATTGTGTGAACATAAGAAAGTATTTTTTTATTATCAACTTTGAGTTCTTTTAGTCTAATTCTCCTAACTCCCCATCTATGAAAGAAAATCATTTTTCTATGATGAACCATTTAGGGTAATTGACTAAATTGATACATACCATCTCATTTAAATATGCACTTCTACTATCTTGTACCAACCATTTAAACTGCTCCTCTCAAATTGGAAATGTTTCTATAGTTCTCCATTGTAGCCCTTCTAGTTGGCCATATATTTTCAATTGGTGTAACTTGCAAGTAATGATCATTCTTTTAAGATTAAATAGTTACATGTGTTACCTTTAATTTTCTTTTTCTATCTATCTTTCTATACAAATCGTTGGGATCTTGAAAACCATATTATGTTTGACCCACTTTAAATTATATATATATATATATATATATATGAGTGTGGTTGAATTATTAAATAAATTATAAAGGAAGTCTAATCATATTAGCACAAGAAGAATAATCTACTATAAATTTTTACTAGAATCCTTACTTAAATGTCTAGTTAGATGAATTATGTTACTTGTGGTTCTCTTTTCTTAAATTTCTAGGAGGTAGTTTGGTATGTGATTGGAGAGTATCACTTCAACTAGTAAAAGGATATAAGCAAAAGTGCAAGTATCCATTTTATGATTCAAATGAAATTTTTATTAAAACTAAAACAAGAAGACATTTGAATGGATGGAACAATCTTTAAATATAAAAATAAATTCATAATTTACCCATGAATTACATATGGTTAAATACTAAATTAATAATTTCACAATATTAAGCCACAAATTTTAATTTATTTATTTATATTAATTCATAATAATTTCGTTGAGGAGATTCTTCATAGAATCTTGTTTAACCATTATGTCCACCGATTAAGTTTAAAGTTATAAAAGTCTTTTGATTAGATTAATTTATGTTAAACATATCATCTTAGAACCTTATTTGGCCAACCCTTTGTTGGCATTCCCTGATGAATTAGGTTATGTTCAGAATAATGCAACTACACTTTCTTTACTAATAATGTTTTTCTTAGTCCAAACTCATCCCATTAGTTGATGTGTATGTTCGATTTAATTAATATATGCTGAAGATCTGGTTAAAAAGCTTTCTACTATTTTATAAAACACGTTAACATTTGAATTTGAAGATCTAGTTTTATATTTTAATTGAAGTGAAGATTTTAACTTAAGAACAAAATCATAAATGATTGGTCTCTTAATCGTTAAAGAATAGTTTCCATCTAGGCCAAAATAAAAAAATTTCTTAACTTTTTCACTAAAATACAAGTTGAACCTACTGTTTAGAGCATTCAAAATGAACCTAACATTTTTAGAATGTTCAAATTAATCCTTAAATGAATGGAAAATTACTTAGAGTTAAATATCCTTAATTATTATGTTCCATCTCTGTACTAATATGAAACAAGTTTACTATTTTTATTAGACATAAAGTTCTACCATGCCACATATATTCCAAATGGCAATATAGGGCTCATATACCAATTTTAACTTTTAAGTTAATTTATGATATCTCTTACTTCTATTTAATTCCTAATTAAGCCTAAAACTCCACCACCTCTAATAACTTTTAAATCACTTGCCCACCATTATGACTAATAATATTTATATCCATGTTCATTTATCGACATAATCATCTTTCTTAAGCAAGTATTTTAGTCATTTTTCTCTTAGTTTTCTTAACGAAGTCACTTTTTGAAACTTCAAGGAGCTTGAATTGAAGAGCCTAATACAACTTAAAACTATCTATATTAGCCCCGAAACTTTTGTTTATGTTGATTAAGCATGATTAGAGAAATTAAACCATTATTAAATTAAGTTGGCATTAAATTAGCATGTTAGCATAAATTAAAGAAGATGAAGTAGATATATTAGATGGGC
>JANIPN010000003.1:33664373-33687150 GCA_027478595.1 Erythroxylum anguifugum
GAATAAGTTCAAACATAACGATTAGGTAGCATGGGCACACTATGGAACTTTGGTAAGTGAAATTTTGGAATCGTTACTAGCATAAGAATGAATTTATAAGGTCTTTAAGAGTTCAAGGGGAAAAAAATGAAATGATGACGGCTAATTAGGGATAAATGGAATAAACCCTACAAGGCAAGATGATCAAGATAACTAAGTTTCATGTTACATGATCCGGAGTTGGGCTCCGGTAACGGGGTCCAACAATCTAAGACTAAATGATTTAAAAACATAACTTTATTGGTTTTGGTTTCGAGTGCTCTGGTCACCATAGTCATAAAAGGTAAAGGAGTTACTCTTTTAGCTGCATTAAGAGAATTTTATCTATAATTTGAATCTCTTTCCCATATTTATTAAGCTATCTTTTGCCTTGTTAGAGATCTAAAGAAGCAGTTTCAAGTCAAAGAATTCCAACTTGAGCTAAACTTGAATTGAAATCTTCTCATAACTCTCTCTCATCTCTATTTTTTAGTTGCTATCCTCATTCTTTTACAATTCTTCTCTTATTTTTTTTCTTTTTTTGTTTTATACCTCGTCTTCTTGCTCCTTCCATTTATTCAAACCTTCTTTCAAAATGCAAAGTTGATACTCGATGATATCATCATTTCTTGTTTTTGGCAATGCTTAGGCACTTGGGATATTTTCTTCGTTGATGAGACATAGCTTAAGTAATCGACATCATCAACAGGGCAGAAAGGGTCTAGATTTTGTTGGTATTAATTATTTCAAAAACTTGTCAGTGATACCCCGCTTTTACTACACAATAACGGGTATCATCATAGCTATTATTCTTGAGCAAGCATCATGGATATTATTAGTCTTTATTATATCTAAGCGTCCAAAATGTTTCCCATCTTCATTATTATTTTTTAATACACCCAAACATTCATTTTTTTCCCTATATAAATAGCTTGTCCATCTTGTTTACAGCTCACACTTTGTTCTTTTTGCTCTCTCCCACAGTCACGATTCTACTCCTTATTTTGTTTATAAAGCACACATCTTCTAAATAAAAACACCTTTTACACACATATCTTCTTATTTTTTCTATTATGTCTTTTTCTGCTTTTATTAATTTTTGGAGACAGTTCCTACTCTGTCCTTTGGAGTGCATCGAAGTTGGTAGAGAAGACATTAACCTTAAGGTCAGAACCTGTTGTCTTGCTATACCGTAGAGCAGGAATTTCTGACTTAGGCCAGTGATTTTCATGATGCCTTACATTTTAGATAAGTCGTTCCAATTTAATTATTATTGTTATTTTTTGCTAACAATCTAAGTTGGAAAATTTATTATTGCATTGCTACTTTTTGTTGGAAATTACTACGAATTCGTTGCAAAGTATTTATTTTGATAGAACTCAAAATATAGTGTTGTTTCTTCGTATTGTTTAATTATTTTGTGTGAGACATTTCTACTTTTGGATTTAATATGTCTTTTGCAAATAAGAACAACATAGGTTTCTGCACTTCCTATTCCCTACATTAGTTTAGCCCCTTTCATCGTAGCCCTAAAAATTATACCTGAGCTAACTAGATTAGAGCCTTTAGGTAGGTGAGATTTTAAATGATGGTCTAAGAAAATTAAGTTTGACCATATGATCAACCATTTGTTTGATATCTACTGCAAGTAAAAAACTGCTAAGGAAATTTGGGATGCTTTAGAAGTGAAATATGGGATGAATTATGCCAATACTAAGACATATGTAGTTGCTATGTGGTTAAAATTTACCGTTGCTGATGATAAACCTATTATGGACCAACTACATGAGTATGAAAATCTAGTTGCTGAAATCCATATTAAGGGTATGAACATGGACCAACTACATGAGTATGAAAATCTAGTTGCTGAAATCCTTGTTGAGGGTATGAACATATGTGAGTACCCTTATTGAGAAACTACCTACCTCATGGAATGAGTATAAAAAACCAGTTGAGACATAAGAAGAAAGATATAAAGCTTCAGGAGTTAATAGGACATATAAAGATTAAGGATGTCAATCGTGCACAAGATAAGACCAAAACACTCACCCTTATCCCTACTGTTAAGGCTCATGTGGTAAAACATAGAAATGCTAATAACTTCAAAAAGAATGGTGAACAAAACAAGTCTTTCAACAATAAGCAGGGTCAGTTTAAGCGCAAAAGGATTGATGGTGACTGTTGGTGGTGCCACAATCCAAACCATCCTACTGCCAATTGTCAAGTTAGAATTAAATATGAGAAGAAAGGTCAAGGACAGAAACCATGATAGTTCAAGAAACTATACCAGATGGGGTACTAACAGGGTAACCAAAAGGGCTTTGATAAGCCTCAAGCTAATATGGTTAAAGCTGGTGATGGCAAGGAGATCATTACTGCTATGGTGTCCGAAGTCACCTTGTTGGAAATTTGTTCGAGTGGATCATTGGCATAGGAGCAACATGCCATGTCTGCACCAACAAGGACTTGTTCAAAGAGTTTAATGATGCTACTAATGGTGAATTTGTATACATGGGCAACTCTAGCTGAGTTCCTGTCTAAGAAGTTGGCAAAGTCACTCTCAAACTCACTTATGGAAAAGTGTTAGCATTAGAAAATGTTTTGTATGTTCCCAATGTACGTAGAAATTTGGTTTCTAGTGCATTGCTTAACAAAGCTAGTGTTAAATTGACCTTTGATTCTGATAAGCTAGTTCTGACTAAGAATGGGAACTTTGTTGGAAAAGGGTTTTGTAATAGGGGCTTATTTGTACTTAACGTTGAAATGAAGGCATCTATTTCTTCTACTTATATTGTTAAGTCTTTATACCTATGACACTCTAGACTTAGGCATGTGAATTTGAGGTCAATTAAGAGGATGCAAAGCTTAAACTTGTTACCTAACTAGATCACTAATGAAATGGAAAAATGTTAAATTTGTGTTAAGGCTAAACACTCTAAGAAACCTTTTAAATTAATGACCGAGAGAAATCACAATTGTTGGATTTAATGCACACAGATTTGGGTGATTTTAAGAATTGTAAGAGTAAAGGAGGCATGAGATATTATATTACCTTTGTGGATGATTGTTCTAGATTTACTTATTGAAAAATAAAAGTGATGCAGAGGAAATGTTTATGAAATACAAAGTTGAGGCTGAAAACTAATTAGAAAAGAGAATTAAGAGATTAAAGTATGATCGGCGTGGTGAGTATAATATTGATTTCCTTGTTGATTATTGTGAAAAAGTTAGGATTATTCATTAGCTTTTAGCCCCTTACACACTTGAACAAAACGGAATAGCTGAGAGAAAAAACCGAACACTTAAGGATATGATGAATGCAATGCCGATTTCCTCCTATTTACCTGATTTTATCCGGGGGAAAGGGGAGGGAGCTATTCTTTCAACCTGTTATGTTCTAAATAGAGACCCTCATAAGAAACTAAATCAAACCCCTTATGAAATTTAGAAAGACTATCCACCTAACTTGCATTTTTTGAAAGTGTGGGGGTATCTTGGTAAGGTTGCTCTACTTGAACATAAGAGGAAGAAAATTGGGCCTAAAACTATTGATTCAATTTTTATGGGATATGCCTCTAATAGTGTTGCCTATAGATTTATGGTTAAGAAGGAGGGGTCTAAGACTTATAGATCAATTATAAAGTCAAGAGATGCAGTGTTCTTCAAGGATATATTTCCTATGAAAGTGATTATGCAAGTCCCTATAGAATTTGTCCCTAGTTCTTCTACTAATGATGATATAGAGGAAGAGGAAATTCTTGAACTAAGGATAAGCAAAAGAGGTAGAGTACCCACTAGATTTGGTTCTGACTTTATTACTTCCTTTGTGGTGACAAAACCTAAGGAGATAGATGATGTTTTTGTGGTGACCTATATTATTAAGGAAGATCCTAAAACTTATGAGGAAGCAATGAGATCTATAGATGGTTCGTTTTGGAAGGAAGCCATAGATAGTGAATTAGAGTCAATCATGTCTAATAAAACTTGGGTTTTAGTTGATCTACCTTGAGGGTGTATGCCTTTGGAGTGTAAGTGAATTTTTAAAAAGCAGTTAAGACCTAAAGAAACCATTGAGAGGTTCTAGGCAAGACTTATGATTAAAGGCTTTAAACAAAAAGAAGGATTGAACCTTTTTGACACTTACTATCCTATTACTAAACTTAGATCTATAAGGATCTTGATTGCTATTGCCTCAGTATTTAAAATTCATATGCACCAAATGGATGTTAAGACAACTTTCTTGAATGATGATCTAGATGAGGAAATTTATATGTTTAAGCCGGACGGGTCTCGCGTGCCTGGTCAAAAACAAAAGATATATAAGTTGGTTAAGTCTTTATATGGACTTAAACAAGCTCCCAAACAGTGGCATGAGAAATTTGAAAGTGAGATTTTGAAATATGGTTTCACCTTTTATGATGCTGATTCTTACATTTACGTGAAATATGATATCAATGGTTATGTAATCATAACTCTTTATATGGATGATATGCTTATTTTTAATACTAGTTTATCTGTTATTGATACTGCCAAAAGTTTGTTAAAGTCTTCTTTTGATATGAAAGATTTTCGACCTGTGGACTTTATTTTAGGAATTAAAGTTGATAGGACTGACTCTGGTTTTAAGTTTAATCAAACTTATTATGTTGAGAAAATTTTGAAGAAGTTTGGTTACTATGATGTTAATCTAGTCAAGACTCCCTATGATGCTAGTGTTGTTTTAAAGAAAAATCTTGGTGACAGTGTAAACCAAGCTGAGTATGCTAAAATTCTTGGTAGTGTGATATCCTTGATGAACTATTCTCATCCTGATATTACATACTACGTGAGTAGACTTAATAGGTATACTCATAATCCTAGTCAAGAGCATTGGAATGCATTGATTCTCTTGTTGAGGTATTTGAAAGGTACTATGCATTATGGATTATCTTTTGGTGGTGATCCTCTTGTATTGGAGGGGCATTCTGATGCTAACTGGGTTACGGAAAGTGATGTTATACATTACACTAGTGGTTATATTTTTACCTTAGCAGGAGCTAGTGTGTCTTGGAAATCATCTAAGCAAACGTGTTTTGCAAGATCAACAATTGAGGCTGAGTTTATGGCTTTGGAATTGGCACGATAGGAATCTGAGTGGCTAAGGAACCTCTTAGTAGATATCCCACTTTGGGAAAAACCAATTCCTTATGTGTTCCTTCATTGTGATTCGCAGGCTACCATTCACATTGCCAAGAACAAGGCATATAATGGCAAAACTAGACATATCAGATTGAGACATAAAATTGTCTGTACTTTAATTAGACATGGTGTAATTTCTCTAGACTATGTCAAGTCAGAAAGAAACTTAGCGGATTTGTTTACAAAAGCTTTAAGTAGAAAACTAGTTTTAGAGCATGCTAAAGGGGTAGGGTTAAGTCCAATTATGTAGTAACCTCATGATGGACACCCGACTTGGGAAACCAAGTTCAATAGGTCAAACGATGTAATGCGGTGACTACTTGTACATTATTTGTGGAATAATACTGAGATATTTAGTTATTAAATAGCGTCCCTTAGCATGACTTTACTGTGTTTATTGAGGTTGGATTGTTTAATCCTTAATGAGTTCCATAACCCAAGTTTGAGTGGTGTGAGTAGTACACACTTAATGAACTCACCTACGTGATTGTAGGGGCTAATCACCCTTCTATGAGAGTATTTAGGCTATCTCTCTAGAGAGATCATGAGACCAGGGCATTTTGAGGTTGTTTATTTCTCTAGCTGGTTCTGTCTTCGAAATTTGTTAGACACTAAGTTCAAGATTTAGTTCACCTGGTTGTTCGCCTATTTTTTTTCCTAAGCTATTATAGTTTATTTCTTAAGTTTTGGAACAAGTGGGAGATTGTTTACTGGACCCCACTTCCAGAGCCCAACATTCAAAGTCACAAGACGATCGATGCTGGACCCGACTTTCGGAGCCCAGCCTTTGGAGATAAAAACTGAAACAATCTCATTGCAAATTTTATTAAACAATAAACGAATATGCGAAAAATAGATAATGAAAACGACCCGATTTATTAAAAACAATTTCATTCACAAAAGATATAAACCTTATTTAGCACATCAAAGTTTCAGTAATCACTTGGGCCTATTACAGAACAAAATGTTTATCTTCATAATATCTTTACATTTCAAAAACCACCCCTTTGACTTATTACAAAATACAAAGTATGTATGATACAATTGAATGCTTATACTTAATATGATTCTAAATACAAAAAGTTTCTGAACTAACTTAATTACAAAAGTCTCTATTCTTGGTGTTTGCCAAATTTTGCAAGGATCAATGTTGTTCTGCTTTTTCTTCACCTACGGAGTGGAAGGTAATAAGGTGAGCCACGAAGCTCAGTGGCTTATATATTTATAGCCATTGGCAACGAGTCATACAATTCAAGTACACACACACACATATATATAGATATATCAAAGTATGCATGTATATCTCATTTAATCTAGCAATTCTATCATCCAATGTCACCTTGTAAAACATATCATGAAGATTCATACATCAACACTTCACACTCAATAATGTATCATACTCAATAAATCAAAGATGCAAATGCACAAACAAATGGCTCGAGAGTTCCATGGAAACAGAATGGAGAAACCAAAGTTTACCCTGTGTATAGAACGAGTCCAATTTTGGAGCTCATATGCTAGTTTTGTCAACGTGAACGTGTTGAATAGAATGGTTCCGCCGTTACCCAAATAGAAGCACATAATCATGCTCAAAATCATTTTATCAAATGCTCAAGTGATTTCATCATACTTTTCATGCTCTTTCCTTTCTTTTCATTTATACAAAATGTCGTGACATATTTCAAGGCATAACATGATCAATGTCACAATTCAATTATATCAAAATTTCATACATCTTTCAAGGCATGACATAAAACACATCATAGTAATTCAAAATTAGCAATTCCAGCATATACACACACATAGGCAAAATGCCCATTTACACAATAACCATAAATATATTACCCACCTAATTTGCTTGCAAAATCCAAGTCAAGGTTGTCTTTCCCCTTGCTCTTAGGTAGGATTCTCTTGGTTCCCTAAAACAAACCAAGTCTCATTCAATAGGAATATAATAGAAAATCCCACAATGCAAAATCACTGAAATTGATTCTAGAATACTTAAACCCAAACATTTTCTAAATTCCATGAACTAGAATCCTTTCAAAAATTCAAAAGATCCAAAATGATCTTACCTTCATTCTTCAGCAAATGAAAGGATCTTTAGCTTAATGGAAAGCTCTTCTCTTCCTCTACCCTTTTTGTTTCCTGTACAGCTCCAAAATCTCTCTTGAAAACTAAGAAAATTTAAACCCTAGCTTATTTCTTTTCTTTCACTCTTTCTCTTCGTCTCTTCATATTTCTCTCTCTTCTTAATGACACTCTCTCTTTTTCTCTTCAATTCTCGTTCTCCTCTCTTCATAAAATGTAAGACAACACTTCTTCCAATTATATCCTTAATGAGTGAGAAATGTCCCATTTGCTCTTCCAGTTATGCCTTATGTCTTTTTATGCTTAAGTGTCTTGCCAACAATACTCTTGAACATTCTGACATAACTCTTTCTTCAAGGAAAATGTTCTCCATTGTCATATGTTTCTAATGGCGCTAAAATTCATTTAGTTCAGAACTCTAAAAGTATTGCCTTAAACATTTTTAGGTTGTTCTTATATTGAAACAGTACACTATACTTAAATTCCTCCCATTCAAACTCTTCCTACCGATACCCTTACCTTGATTCAATCAATCCTTTTTCAAAACAACATCAAAACCTATAACTTTTATGGAGAGGTAGAAAAAATGTAATCGGAATTTATTGGTGCAACTCATTTAGAGGGTGGATGTCAAAGCTATGTCCAAAAGAATCAAATATGGTTTTCGTCCTCAATCATACAAAACCTATCTCGGTATAAATGGCATAACTCTCTCTATAGATGTCAGATTAAAATCATCTTAGAACGGTTTCAAAGAGGACTTTGAGATCTAAAACTTTCAAGAAGACCTTAAAGACAAATTCTGTCATCTAGAGTGTCCAACTTGGACTAGAAGATGTTTTGGTAAACGTAAGGTGAAGCAAAAAGTCAACCTAAGATGAAAGGTGAGACGAATTGAGAAAAACAGACGAAGAGAAAAATAGACAAAGCACAAACCACAAAGCAGATGAATCGAAAAGCAGAAGAAGTAAAAAGCAGACGAAGCAAAAAGCAAATGAAGCAAAGAGCAAACGAAGCAAAGGGGCAGATGAAGCATAAAGCAAACGAAACAAGGAGCAGAAAAAGCAAAAGTAGACGAAGCAAAGAGTAAATAAAGAAAAGGCAGAGGAAGCAAAGAGCAGACAAAGCAAAGGGGCAGACGAAGCAAAAAGTAGACGAAACAAAGAGCAGACGAAGCAAAAGTAGATGAAGCAAATAGTAGATGAAGCAAAGGGCAGATGAAGCAAAGAGCAGATGAAGCAAAGAGCTGACGAAACAAAGGGCTGACGAAGCAAAAAGCAGACGAAGCAAAGAGCAAACGAAACAAAGAGCAGACGAAGCAAAAGTAGATGAAGCAAAGAGTAGACGACGCAATGTCAACTTAAGACGATGCAACTCTTCAGATGAAGTAGAGTCAACTTAAGATAAAGCAAAGTCAACCTAAGACGATGCAACTCTTAAGACGAAGCAAAGTCAACTTAAGACGATGCAACTCTTCAGATGAAGCAGAGTTAGCTTAAGATGAAGCAAAGTCAACTTAAAAAGAAGCAGAGTCAACTGCAGATGAAGCAAAGTCAACATAAGATGATGCAACTCTTAAGACGAAGCAGAGTTAACTTAAAACGAAGAAAATTCAACTTAAGACGATGCAACTCTTAAGATGAAGCAGAGTCAACTTAAGACAAAGCAAATTCAACTTAAGACGATGCAACTCTTAAGATGATATGACGTCATCACAGACGATACGTCTTTATAGTTGATATGATGTCATCACAGACGATGTGACATCATCACAGATGATACGTCTTTATAGAGATACATCTTTACAGATGATGCATCTATGCTCCTGAGCATTTTCCCTTAGAAGGACCATAACTTTCAACTCTGATGTCCAAAAATTACATATCTTTCATCAACTTACTACACCTATTCAACTTCGTTTTTGCTTTCATTTTACTTCTAACTTTCACCTTAATTTTCCCATTTCATAACCTCTCATCTACCCAAAAGCACTAAAGCAAAATATGAATCTATCCACACTTCTCATTTACTACTTTAATCTTATTTATCATTTCTAATTCATGAATTTTCATCGTTTGTTCTTTACTTATGACTAATCACCAAAATTTCTCATTTAATAGTTCTAACTTCAAAGAAACATTCAGGTCCAACATTGTTGGTATTGATTGTTCCAAAAACTTGTTAGTGATATCCTACTTTTATTACACAATAACGCATATCATCGTATCTGTTATTCTTGAACAACCATTGTGGATATTATTAGTCTTTATTGTATCCAAACGTCCAAAACGTTTCCCATCTTTATTATTATTCTTTAATATACCCAAACAATTGTCTATTTTTCCTATATAAATAGCCTATCCATCTTGTTTATGACTCACTCTTTGTTCTTTTTTCTCTCTCCCACAGTCACGATTCTACTCCTTTTTCCTATATAAAGCACACTTCTTTCACATAAAAACACCTTGTATACACATATTTTCTTGTCTTTTCTATTTTGCCTTTTTCTGCTTTTATTAATTTTCAGAGACAGTTCGTACTCCGCCCTTTAGAGTGCACCGAAGCTAGTGGAGAAGGCGTTAATCCTGGGGTTGGAACCCGTTATCCTGCAACACCGTAGAGGGAGAATTTCCGACTTAGGGCAGTGATTTTCACGGCGCCTTAAATTTAAGATAAGCCATTCCAACTTATTTATTATTGTTTTTTTTTCGCTAACATCGGTGTCATCCTCATCTCTCATCCAACTTGATTTTGCAAAAGCAGAGATAGGCTAAGCACCTATTCAACTTTCGAATTATAGAACAATTTTAAGATGAGGTTAATAAAAGATTTCATGAGAATCGGGAGAATTACGAAATTTAAGGCTCACACAACTAGATTTGGGCTTAGTGGTTTATTAATTAGAAAATTTGACAAAGTAATATTAAATTAAGTTAATTAGACTAAGTAGGTAGTTATCTTTTAATGAAAATTATAGGTGTCAATTTTATACTTTTTGCCTTTCATTCTAATTAATCCTGCTAAGTATAGACTACTTATGTGCATTACGGATATAATATTTGGAGAACTTGTTTCCTCAAGAGCTAATAATTGAGATTGCGGTTTCTCTTTCAGTTTTATTTAAGCATGAAATAATGGCGATATGCAACATAAAACTATTATATAATTAGGAATATATATATATATATAATCTGTTATTATGAGGCGATATACTCAAACAATGAATAATGACAAGAATTAAGGTCAATGGCCAAACAGCTTTTGTGCATATATGAGTTGACAAATCATATATTATTTGATTATTATCAAACTTGACGATGACCGTAGATTATAGTTTATTTGTTTTTCTTAAGAAGATACATGTGTAGTCGGTTTCAGACTACGTCTGAGACTAGCAGACTCACAATTTTTATTAGTATCAAGCCGATTAATAATGTTTATTTAAGGACTGCCAGAGGAGCACTGGTATCATAGTTGAGCATATACGACAGACAAAGAGATGATATTACTGGATTAAGTAGGCGGATAGAAAGTAGTTCATTAGTACAATGAACAAAATTGTTTAGATTACACTCCACTTGTCCTCATTACAACAAAGCACTGTCATAATTTAGGCAGGATAGAGTCCTAATCATGATGATGTGTTCTATGCTTTTGTTTAATGAAGAGGATTAGATGATTAAGTTGAACTTAATGTACAGACAAGTGAACATAATACCAAAGAAACACGTCGCGCTAGTAATTTAGTGAGTTCGTTGATTGGTGAGGTTTAATAAAATTAGCAACCATCTAGGTTTCTGGTTCTTCGATCTGCTTTGAGAGGAAACCTCATACCATACGTCACTAGAAAATGGATTGTCAGTTATTGTTTTGTTCTATCTCTATTACAAGCCTTTTGAGCTTCGATGAAGAACACGGGCGCATGATGCCATCATCTTAAAATTTATATTTTTTTCTTTACTGGAAACGTAAAATAACGAGATAATGTAAGCAAATAAAGCTTTGCAGATATCTTTTTAGATACCTTGGCGGTATGTGGTAGTAGGAAAGGAAATGGGAGAATAATATAATGAGATTACATGAGAAAAACTAAAGAATGGTGATTATGGGTGGAAGTGAGTATATTTGATATGAAGGGACTAATTTTTTTACAAAGTCATTGTATAGTATCAAATGAGGACTATCTTAAATGATGGAAGGAGATGGAGTGTTAATTGTGGTGTTTTGGTTCTTTCTATTCAAAGGTAAGGTGATATTCGTATTACATCACATGTTGCACAACCAGTGGCTTACCGACGGACAAAGGTAATGGATTTATTCATTTTTTATAACCTAATTAGAATTGTAACTTGTGCTCCGCGTTTGCATGTTGGGCCACTCTTGCACTCTAAATCCATTAAGTGGCTCTCACAAGTCTTCACTTAAGACAAACCTTATGGATGAAAAACAATTAGACAAAACGATAAAAAAGGACTCAAATGTTTATACCCAAATTTAAATTAAACTCTAACGTTTTAATTCGTTCTAAAAGAATCTTAAAATTTTCCAAACATTTAAAATCAATCTCAACTAATCATTTCCATCAATCCTCCATTATATAAAATACAAATGACATATTTTATTAAATTTACATGGATCCCAAGCCACATGTTTATCCTACATGACAAAGAACCTTAAGAAATTAAAAAATGCGAGTACAATTTTCCCCAAAGAAGACAATATTTACCCCCACATGTGTATGCCAAATGTTATCATCTTTGAAAGTATTGTCTGTTGGGAAGTTCAAATAAATTTCTCCACAAGCTGAAGTTGCCTTCTCTATCATTGTCAATGCCAAAAGGTCATTCCTTTGAGGATGAAATAGACCAATCTTACAAAATTCATCTCCCATTATAGGCAAATCCCAAAATGTTAAAAAATTTGTTGCTGCAACAAAACATTCAAATATATATTTTTTGTCAGCTAATCAACATTGTAGTGTAGCATCCTTTACTCTCAGCTTCTTTTCATGTTGATGCAGGTAAAATCTATCCATTTCCCTTGGTGAACTAGTATTGAAACCACCACCGTTCACTTCAACATTATCACTATC
The DNA here is from genome assembly GCA_027478595.1 of Erythroxylum anguifugum. Taxonomy (NCBI): domain Eukaryota; kingdom Viridiplantae; phylum Streptophyta; class Magnoliopsida; order Malpighiales; family Erythroxylaceae; genus Erythroxylum; species Erythroxylum anguifugum. The sequence goes on from JANIPN010000003.1 coordinate 33,676,753, forward strand.
ACGTACGAACTTACAACTGTTCATGCTCTTATAATATCCCTTTGCAAAATAAATACATATCTATAACCATTTTCAAAATTCTCATCTTCAACACCCAAAAATGAGTCATTATCCAAAAATCTTTTCTATGCAGATGAGCTTCTCATTTCTTCTTCTATGCAAATGTTCATCATTATTTCTAGTTTAATGTGTACCTAATTGACCCCTTTGGTCTCCAAATTCCTCATTTCTTAAAGAGGACTTATCAAAAAATGAAAGATATTCACCAAACTTATACTCATCTAAAATATCAATGTCCAAATTGCCATATTCAATGATATTATTACCAACATTCTTAGAAAATGGCGGTAACAAAATAGAGCAAGAATTCATATTATCATATGATAGAAAAACACTCGACTTTGTGCTAATAGATTTACCACTACTATAGTTTAATAATATATCAGGAAGAGCTCTAGAACGTACTAAATTCATTAAATAAATTATTTATTGAGTTTATTGATTTTCAATAAGAAAAATGAATGCAATAGCTAAATTATGTGTGCTATATCCGTCGCTATTATTGTACCTTTATCATTAGAGCTAATGAGTCCATCATTACAAAAATAAGATATATCTATGGAAATAGATTATAGATCAAATCAATGTAAAGTAAATATAAGAACAAAGATGCTCTCTCTTTGTAAGAGTTAGGTAAGGCTTCCATGTAAGACTTGAGTATAGCCTTCAACTCTCTACTTGCTTTCAATCCTCTTCCATCTCTTTTTCTTCTTCTTCTCTATTTGCTCTGCATAACCTGGTTCTCTAGCCACTTCCTTCTCTCTTCAAAAATCTTAGGGGTATTTCAGTCCTAACCTTACTACCACTCCCTTCTGCCAACTTCCTTTTCTGTTTTTAAAACTTCCCTTTCTCTACCAAGGTTGTTTTATTTCCATTTATAGGTTTGGCCAATATACAATGCTAACACCACCTGTCTAAGAAAAAGGTTAATTCCCACCCTTTCCACCAATTCCTTGAATGATGCTAAAATTCATGATCAAATTGTGGAATCATTGGAGAATTCACCTACGCATTCTGTAACAAATTGTAATATCTCTCAACCTTAGTCTCTGGTGAAAAAGAATTCCCTAAATGATGCTGAAATTCATGATCGAATTTTGGAGTTGCTAGAGAATTCACCAATACATGCTCTAACATACTTTAATATTGAATGGAATATCACTTAGTCTGGATCTTTGTGAATCAAGATCATAATGACAATCTAAACAACCCCCCGTAACTCCTAAACTAATCCACTCTCTATTGTTGCTGATAGGCAAGATACAAGCCTAATACTAAGCTATCAAACTACCAAAGAAATACAAAAATAATGTTGTGGTATCCACTAAATCCAATGAACAATTGAAAACAATAGGGAGGATATCTTAAAGGAGCAAGGGAAAAGCTCCAAAAGTTAACTTTTTTAATGTCTTTTAATTTGGAATGTTAGGGGTATAAATTTCCCTATAAAGCTAATTGCTTTAAGGGATTTTGTTAAAAGGGAAAAACTCTTTGGTAGGATTACTTAAAATAAAAATAAAGTTAGAAAATGCTCATAAATTAAGTACTTTAGGGACTCAGTGAAAAATTCTTACCAATCATTCTCATCGCACCTTTGGAAGAATTATAATCTGCTATAAGTTTGATGACATCTAAGTGGATGTGTTGAGCTCAAAGGACCAAGCTATGCACCTTAGCATCTTCTTTTTACAAAAGAATGATGATTTTATTATTTCCTTTATATATGCCAACAACTTTAAGTTTCAAAGGAAATTTTTATAGAATGACCTCATAAGTCTCAGTATGAATATTAACAAACATTGATTGATATGTGGAGACTTCAACTCGACAATTTACAAATCAAAAGCTCAAGATAATTACAACTTAAGGAACTAATTTGAAGACTTTAAGATTGTGTGGATTATCTGTGGGGAGGGGGAATGAATCTGAATCAAATTGACCATACCTTCTCTTGGTCCAACAAACAAAGCTCCAATTGGTACATCGGGAAAGAGTTAGACAAAGCTCTTTTAATATCAACTGGTTACCTTAATTTCCTAAAAAGCATTGTCAATTTTAAGGAGCCTTTTTTCTCTAATCATACACTAATTATGGTGGAGGAATTATTTAAGAAAGTTACTAGACAGTTCCGCTTCATATCAACAACTATTTGGCCAATGAAACTAGTTTTAGGGATTCCTGCAGAAGAGGTATTGATTGTCATATTGTGGGAACCAAGAACTACATATGTGTTAAAAAATTGAAGAAAATTAAAAATGAACTTAAGGTGTTTAACTCCTTAAAGTGATCCAGTAATGGTGTTGCTCTATATACTACCATGAATGAACCTATTGATATCTAAGGGCTTATTAATCTATTTCTACACGATCCTCATCTACTATCCAAAGAAAGGCAGGTACTTTCTAATTATTTGCAGGTTGTTAGTAATCATTCAATTTTACTCTGGCAAAGAGTAGGGTTGAATTAGATCAAAAAGGGTGACAAGTGTACAAAATTCTTTTCCAATACCATCCTTGCAAGGAAAAACCATAAAAAGATATGTTCTATCACCAACAATGATGGTTTAGTGTTACATAACCACAATTATATCCAGCATAAGGTAGTGAGGTAGTTCAACTCTCTACTAGGCACTCCCAATACAGCTTTTGGTTCCTACTATGAGCTTTATGGTTTCATATCAAAGAGAATTTTCCCGTAAGATTTTTCTTTATTAACCAAATATGTAGATGATAAAGAGATTGAAGAGGTTGCCTTTGGTATGGATGGATTGAAAGCACCAGGGCCTACTGATTTAAATGGATTTTTTTGCACAAGTCTTGGAATATCACTAGTCAAATTGTCAAAATGAAGTGTTTGAATTCTTCTATAACGTTGTCCTCTTCAAAGAAATCAATAAAACTTTCTTATGCTTCATACCAAAAGGATCCAACCCCTCTTGATTTAGTGATTTTAGACCTATTCCTTGAACCAATTTCCTCTACAAAATCATCTCTAAGACCTTTGCTACAAGACCGAAGAAAGTTATAACTCCACTTATCAGTAATAACCAAGATGTATACAATTGTAATAGGCAAATTGGTAACAATGTCTTAATTTTGCAGGAGCTTTTAAAAGGTTACTCAAGATCTAATTCTACTCCTAATTGCACTATTGAAGTCGACTTTGATAAGGCTTTTGCTAGATTTAGTTAGGAATTTTGATGGATGATGTTGAAAGCATATGGATTTCCTGATGTTTTCATTGATTGGCTAAAAGAATACGTCTCTACTGCCAACTTCTCTGTGTTGGTAAATGGTAGCCCCATAAGCTATTTCCAAACTGCTAAAGGCCTCAAGCAGGTGGATCCTCTCTCCACCTACCTCTTCATCCTTTGCATGAAAACTTTGAACTCAATTAACAAGCATGAAATGGAAACTAAATCAAAATTCCATTCTAGGTGCAATAAAATTGGATTAATTAAATTGTCTTTTGCAAATGACCTCCTTCTGTGTTGTAATGCTAAATTGGAGTCTATTCAAACCTTTATGAAGGCTCTAGACATTTTTAAAAGACACTTTGGATTGCAAATTAACTTCAACAAAAGCAATTTCCTAATTTATAAAGGTTATTTTTCTTTGGAATCTCACATTACAACAATCACTGGCATGCATATGAAATCTCCTCCACTACTTTATATGAGACTGCCTATTTCCACCAAAAGACTTAGATATTTTGATTGCCTACCACTCATTGAAATATTTTGATTGCCTACCACTCATTGAAAAAATCCAAAAGAAGATCAGCTCCTGGGGTGAATAAGTTTCTATCCTATGCTGAGAAGTTACAATTTATTAAATTTGTTCTCAAAACTCTTCATATTTAATAGAGCTCCCATACCTTTCTTTCTAAGAATTTCATCAAATCAATTAAAAGATTGTTCAAAAAGTTCTTATTGAATCACTCAAATGGAACAAGCAGTGTTGCTAAAGTCAAGTGGTTAGATTGATGTTTTCTTAAAAAGGAAGGAGGCTTAAGAATCTCATCAATCAAAACCACAAACTATGCTTTAATCCTTAAAAGACTATGAAGAATACTTGAGTATAGAAAATTCATATAGATCAAGTGATTACATTCATATTTTCTCAAGGGTAGACGCATATGGGAAATAAACAAAAGCTCAACAATCTCTTACTTCCTAGAATAATTACTCTATTTGAGGGACACAGTCTAAGCTAATATTTCTTGCAAAATTGGAAAAGAAAAATAAATTTCTTTATGGTTTAGAAATTGGTTTAGACAAGCCTAGTTTTTACACTACTAAGGTATATCAAAGAACTCTCTAATCTCGCCTCTTCCCGCTAAACTTAGCTCACTAATCAATGGTAACACCTAGTAATTCCCTGATTGTCTAGGACATTTGTAACCTCACTACCCCTTAATCCATCTTCCCCTGATATCTTCTATTAAAAGGACCAACCAGTCCACAAATTATCCCATATGCTCATTAGTGATATGCTTAGAAGAAGGAACCCTATGGTTTACTGGCACAAAGTAATCTGGAGCAAGGCTTTACTACCTAAATTCCCTTTTCTTCTTTGGCTCACCATAAAGAACAAACTTTAATACTACTAATAGAATTAGATATATGGAAGTTGACAGATCCTACCTTCTATGCTTAGTTCAAGAAGAATCAAGGGATCACTTATTCTTCATATGTCCTTCTGCAAACAAAATTTGGAAAAATGTGAAAAAGACATGCCTCTAGTATGCTCCTGAAACACTCTCATTAGCACTATACACTAGTTTTCAACCCAAAAATCACTTCCTCAGTTTGTTAAGCAGATATACACGATAGCCTTGGGACTTTGTGTGTATATTATCTGGAAAGAAAGGAATTCTAAGAGAGCTATAACCAAGATCACCTAAATAGAAACTCTCACTGCAACAGCCATCAACGAGATCAAAGAACTTGTCCTGCTGAAGAACATTGTTCAAAACTATTAATCCAACCTATTATCTTCTTTAAACATTTAAGTAAAGTGGTCATACGCTAAACGCCTAATTCTTGGTAGCATGTATATTGAGTTTTGTAACTTCTCAAAGGTACCCCTAGTTATAATTTTTGGATGTAAAACTTTCCTTATTTAATGATATTTCATTTCTTTTTAAAAAAATATAATAAATATCCCATAATAATAACTAGAATTCAATATAGTAAGTATATCGAATAGATTTATAGCAGCTCATTCATAAAGGAGAAAGCATATTTACCTGGAAAGTCTGTACGAAATGTTATTTAGACGGTAGTGGATCAAAGTATGCAACAAGCAGAAGTTATATCGCACATAGAAAATATTTTATTGCTAATGGTTTATTGAATTAAAAAAAAGGGGAAGCATAATTTGTTAGGAACAACGAATCTTTTTATGAAAAACATATTTATTTTGAAAGTCAATTTAACTATAGATTATTATAATATGTTTCACGCATATACCTTTATGAAATTTCAAATTTATAATAAATTGGATAAACTAATTACTTTTAAATAATTCATTAGTTTTCTTAATTGAATTTGTATTAATAATAGACAAAGCTATATATCCATTACAATGAGTTTAAGGCTTATAGCCTTAACTGAATGTATAAAAGGTCAAAAACCAAAAACCTTCAAGGTCGAAAACATCACATATAAATAAATATAAAATACAATGTAGCTAAGTTATAGTCCCCATCTCCTCTTTATGTCAGTTTAAAGAGTATGTTGTATGTTTTTAGCATATATGGAAGCTCGGATCTAGTTAATAATTCGATTAGCAAGTTGTTACTTTCCTACTTTCATCTCAATAAATCTGTAGTGGTTTATCTCCTTCCAGTTGGTGTAAATTGTGGTAGTAAAAGTTGTCTTGTAGAGAACTACATTGGTTGACCTAGTATTGGATTTTCGAATAATCCATTCCAGTGTTAGCTCCCACTCATATGTGCTACTATACTTTGTTATCATATACAAAATCCAACTCCAAATGGCTTTGGAGTATCTACAAAGAAAGACAAGATAATCTCTTCCCTTGCCATGTCACATAGAATACAAGTATAATCACCATTTCCATGCCATTGTTTCTTAGTCCTGAGTCTATGCTAGATTGCAAGCTAGGTGATGAAAGAGGCTTTAGGAATCATAATATTATTCTATAATAGAGCGTACCATAAGCCTTGAATGGATTTGGGAGAGAATATTTGATGGCAGGACTTGTTAATATATGCACCATTTGGATTGAGAGACCAAATGACTATATCTGGAGATCTTACATCATCCAATTGAGGTAGATGAGAACTAAGGAGTTGTATCATCCAAAATTACCCTCCTAAGTTTCATTACAGATTAGTGAAGACACTTTAAGATGAAAAGGCAATCGATTCCTTAAATGAAGGAATTCATAGTTATGCACAAGGGGACTAACTTCAAACCAATTATCATACCATAGCCAAGTAGCTTCTCAATTCCCAATGAGATGCTTAATGTATGGGTAGATAATATCCCTAAACTTCATCATCTTTTTTAGAATCCATGAGCCATTTCTTGTGTAATCAGCTTGTCAGAAATTTACATTTTTAAGGTGGTACTCAAGCATCCATTTAATCCCATAATACTTGTTAATTAGAATAGAGCCTCCAAAGTTTTTTACAAATGAGAACCTTCTACATTTTTGTGATAGAGATGATGTTAATTCCTACCTACTTCTTCGGAATAGCCACTTCACTCCATTTGATCTTGGCATGCTTAGAGTGATCTGTTTTGCATATCCATAAGAAGGCTTTGAGTGTTCTAGCAATTTCTTTGAAAACATAATTTAGCAAAGCAATGTGGGCTATCCAATGTAAGTGCAAGTTGCTAAGGATAGATATGATAAGTTTGATTATAGCAGCATATGAGAGGAATCTATTATGGCAAGCATTAACTCTATATTTGATTCTTTCAATGACATGCAAGTAATCGTTATACCTAGGCTTAAAAGTAGCAATAGGTACCCCTAGATAACTAAAGGGAGTATAGTGAATCTAAAGACTAGCCTTATAATCTCTGTTAAGTTCCTCACATCAACTGATAGAAAGAGACAGCTTTTCTTAAAATTAAATTGTAGCCCTGACCACTCAGTAAATATCTTAAGGACATGCATCATTATACTAATAGAATGAACTTCAACACCATGCATCAGTATAAAATCATCAGCATACATTAAATAAATGAGATTTAAGTCGTTGCATTGATAGTGAAATTGGAATCTTCGACTGCATGAGATAATATTGTATAAAAGCCTTGATAAGCCCTCCACAACCAATGTAAACAAATAAAAAGAAAAGGTATCACCTTACGTGAGCCCTCTAGCAATTTTGAATGGTTTAATAGGTCTACCATTTATAAGCACACTAAAAGAAGGATTTGGATGCAAGCCATAATCCAATTGACAAATTTTTTAGGTATATTCAAACTATCAAGGCAAAACCAAGAGAAACTCCAACTAACAATATCAAATGCTTTGAAAAAGTCAATTTTGATAAGAAAACTGTTAAGTTTTTTACCAAAGTTGTAGTCCTTTAGCAATTCTTGCAATAATACGATGTTGTCTCCTATGCTTCTATTAGGAAGAAAAGCTCCTTATGCAGTGCTTATAAATCTGAGATTGCCAGCTTAAGCCTTTCAGCTAGAAGCTTTTACATCACTTTGTACATAGTATTGCAACAAGTGATTCTTAAACACCAGAAAAATATAAGTATGGTTGATTTGTTGAAGCAACCTAGAGGAGCCAAAAAAATTCATGTACTATCTCAAAAAATAGGGTACCTATGATTTCCTAAGTCTTTTGAAATAACAATGTAGTGAAACCATCAAATCCTGAAGCCTTAGAGGGTTGTAGATTGAACAAGACTCTTATTACATCTTGTTTAGATAATGGGGATATCATTAGCTCCATAGTTTCTTGATTAATAGGACACTCAAATAATCTTTGCATATTGGAGCTTGAAGTTGAAGATATTGTTGCTCCCATCATATTAATGAAGTATGTTTGATTATACCCAAAGGACTACACCTTTTTTATTCATTTCGTATTATGAGATTTAGAAATAATTGAATTGGGTTGGAATCCACTTGTGACTTGGGACTAAAAAAATTAATAAAATATGTCAACTGAATTTTTTGTAAGGAAAGATTAGTCGAAGCTATTTTTCAACGTTTGAAAATACCTTAGGATTCTTTTTAAAGAGTTGAAATGTGATAATTTAATTGAAATTTTAGTGTAAACATTTGGGTGCTTTTTAACCATTTTGCCAAAACTATCATGATCACGAGTAAGTTTGAACAAATTTTTGAACTTGTTTACAAAAATTAAAGATTTAAATATAAAAAATATATTAAAATTTTATGAATGTAGTTTTACTTGTACAAAAGGTCTAAAAGAAGTTTAGTATGATTAAATATCTTTAAGTAATTTAAAGTTACTTTTACTTATGATTATTATTTTAAATAAATTATTTAACGTTTATATAAATATTAATATAAGTATAAAATTTATGTTTATTTTTACTTCATTTAATTTTTGTTATTAACTACGATTATAAATTGGCTATTCTTCACTGAGGCTATGTTTAGTGGGACGTAAGGTTTTTAATAGAACGGAATGCAATGGAATAGTTTATAATGGAATGGATTATAAATGGATGTAATATTAGAAAAAATTTTATTAGGAGGGATGAAAGGGTTCATAATATAATATAGTGAGATATTGTTTAGAAGATGGATAAAATGAAATGTAATGTATGTATAATAATAATGAATGACTATTCTACCCTTGATAGAAGAAAGCATATGTTAATAGATATAAAACATAAGGTTGAAGGTATATTTGGTATTATAAAAAATTATTGAAGATATATTAGGTAATACATATTTATCATTTTGCATCTCATCCTAAACCCCTCAAATCGAAGATAACTCATTTTTACTGTTTGTGATGGAATAAGATGTAATGTGAAACCCTCCCCTTTTATCCTATTTCATTCATTCCATTATAAACCCTCCTCCCAAACGATGGAATAATATTACATTATATTTCATTCCATTACTAATAACCATACCAAACATAGCCTAACGATAACAATGGGTAGGTCCCTTTACTTGAGCTTGGCTCCAAAATAAGAGTTCGTGTTAGACCCCGTTTCCGGAGCCCAACATCAGAAGTCATAAACCTTGAGCTTATTTTCCTGAAGGGTCATTAGCCATCATTCCACAATGGTGGTTTTCCCACACCAATCAAACACTAAAATTACAACTTGAATTCTTCAAAGAAATTGTAACTCTAAGTCTCTAATTTGTTTTGAAGCAAGAATCACCTCAATTGGAGTTCTATAGCTCAAGATATGCTTAAAAAGCTAAAGGGTGTTCAAACCTTAATCACGCTCTCTCAACCGACCTCTCACTTGTTGTAATGCAAACTTTCTCAAAACAACTCCAAAAGATACCATTTTTCATTGAAAGATAAATACATGTCTTATAAATCCATTGCTTCAAGAATCACTTCATTTGGAGGTCAGATGAGGGAGTTATGCCCAAAAGAAATGAACATGTTTATACCCTCAATCGTATTGTACCTATCTTGGCGCAGTTGCCATAACTTTCAATCTAGATGTTTGACTGAGTTCATTTTTAGACCCTTTGAAAGAAGACTTCTAGATCTACAAATTTCATGAAGAAGACAAAGTGAGATTCTACTTCTAAAAGGGTCAAAAATCACAATATTCGTAAGTTATCCAGTGGATGTCCGTTTGACGGACATATATCGGGTCTAAGAGTCCAAAATGACCTGAGAAGGTCTGTTTAACAGACATTCATATCCGTTAAACGGACTGTTAAACGGACATAGACTGGCCAAAGGGTGTTTTTACATTCGAGAAGGTCCGTTTAATGGACCTTATGTTTGTTAAACAGACATTGGGGTTCCCTAAGGTCCTCCAATGCCTCTTCAAAGCTTCCAACATCCATCCTAATACCATATACAATTATAATCTCCCCAAATTCACTTATTCTAGTTCCAAAACACCTCATAACAACCCAAACAACAAATTCATCTCACAAAAGTCTCAAATCTCAAATAATTTGGTTCGTTAAAAACCCCCAATTCCTATCATTCACCATAGCTATCACAAACACAAATCATATGCAGCATCCTAACTTGTAACAATTATATATTCCCCTACCGACATCCAAAAATCACAAACTTCATATCGTTAGTGTAGGAAAATCCCGGGACGTACATCACATGTACAGCAGCGGAAACAAAAATTTTTTGGTTCCCGGGACCTTCC
>JANIPN010000003.1:33862052-33878772 GCA_027478595.1 Erythroxylum anguifugum
GACCCCATTTACCACTGTGCGCAATTTATTTTCGTTTGGTGTTTGGGATTTATTTTTGGTGGATTCGACACCCATCATGTTTCATTGACGAGATCTAGTGTGAGAATGGAAGTTATTTATTATCCACACTATCACTTTAGGGTTTATGCTAAATGAAAGTTATTTACGATCCACACTATCACTTTATGGTTTATGCTAGTTGGATTGAAAATGAAAAGGCCTTGGCAATGAAGATATTAGAGGGAAAAAAAGCATACTTGCAAGAAAGTGAAAAGAAATCAGAAAGCTAGTAAAAAGTGAATAGTAAATTGATTCTTATACAAGTTTAGGAGGAACTTGAATTGGCCAACTAGCAAGATGATAGGTGATCTTCAAAGGAAGTATGCATTGTAAGTGACTAAATCTTAATGCTGTAAGGCTAAATGGAATGCTATTTTAGTGCTATGAAGATCAATAGAAGGGAACCATGAAAAATTGTGGTATTATGGACAAGAATTGTGGTGGGTTGATAAAGAAGACCAAATCATCATCCAAAATGAACTTGAAGAAAAATCTAACAACCAATATTTAAGAGGTTTTATTTGGGATTTAGTATATTGAAGTATGGTTTCCTTAGTAGTTGTTAAAAAATAATAAGGCTAGATGGATGTTTTTTAAATACATTTCTTGGAGGTGTTTTATTAGTTGCAGTTGTACATGATGGAAACAATCAATTGTACCCTATATGTTGGGTTATGTATGAGGAGAGAATTACCAATCTTGTTATTGGTTTTCAATTCTTCTTACTAATAATTTGAACATTAGTAGGAATTTATGGATGTTTGTAAGTGACCTATAAAAGGTCAAAATTCTAATATAGGTACAGTTTATTAATAAATGTGTTTTGAATTATTATACTTACATTATAATGTTTTGTTTTTCTTTCTTTTTTTGTTCATGGTTTAGTAGATGCATTAAAGAATCTTCCCATAAGTATTGCATAGAAAATGTGCCTGACATATGGATGCCAATTAGTCTAAATTTCATGAAGGCAACATACAAATGTGTTTATTTTAGCAAGTGATTAATTGCAAAATAGAAGTGGGGTTTGATGAAATAATGGAGCAATTGAATATTGTATTAAAGAAGGATTATGATGACTTCAAAAGCAAGTAATCATAAGAATTTTGTGAAAGCGTTTGTTAACACAAGGCTAAAGTGTAAAATTGTTCATAATAATATATCTGATACATTTGATGTATTCATCTGTGAAGCATAATAAAAAAAGCTTGATTAATATAGTAGAGGAAACTCAAGTTTCTTAATCACTCTAATTCATTAAAAAAGAGATATGATGATTCAATCCACTGATGATGTATGTCCAAGGGTGAGAAAGAAGATAAAGACTACACATTAGAAGCAAGACACTATATCATAAGGACAAACGAATGTTTAAAGTAACACATTTTGCAGATAAGTTCATTGTTGATTTACAAGAAATAACACGTTAGTTTAGACTTTGGGATTTAACAGGAATTCCATGTAAACATGTATTTTCTTGTATATCAAATCATAAGGAGGATATCGATGAGTATGTGAGCTAATACTACGAACATGAATTCTATTTGAAGAGTTATCAATACCTATTAATGGTCCAAATTTTAGGATGAAGATTGAAATTTTTCAGTCCATATAACCTCCTTTGATTAAGAAGATGCCTAAAATACCTAAGAAGTCTAAAAGAAGGGATAAAGATGAAGAACCATGGAATCCAAACAACTTGAGCAAAGTTAGAGTACTCATAAGATGTCAACATTGTTTCGAAGTTGGTCCTAATAAAAAAGAATGTAAAAATAAGGACTAACCTTTGAGACAACCTAAAATTGTCAAGGTAATTGTATACTGATTTATAAATATGTTTGTGATAAATATTCTTTAAATATCCGATCATTCACTTCAAAATTATAATTACTAGTACTTACGGTTCCTTTTCTCTTTTTTTTTTGTTTCCCACGAGATGTCCTAGGAGGATTCCAACTATTGGAAGGCACCTTTAAGCCATTCACACCCAGACTAATCCCCGCTTGAGTCAGGTAAGTCTCTTACGGGAGGCAACGCTCTGGTCTCAAGTTTTAAACGGCTGCATATATGAAGGTGGTTCGAACTCGCGGCCTCATTTAAGCCAGGAGAGCTCCTTATTAACTCATCTGCGCCTTGGGGTTACGATTCCTTTTCTCTAGCAACAAAGCAAAATACTATCACTATCTACACCATTACCATTACCATTACTATCAACACAATCAATCACTACATAAGAATTATCATATTACATTGGATAAATATAACTATCTCTGATATTATTGGTTTTTTATTTTTATTTTTTGTTTAATATCACAGTTTTACCTTTAAAAGATAAGACTATATTTCGTGTTATAATTTTGTCTACATTTTTGCTCTTTCAAAGAGGTGGTGTTGCTTCAGTTTTTGCACAAAATTTTTCATGTTTTTTCCGATAGGTCGTAATGACTTATTACTAACACATTGGTATAACTGAATATTACATTCGACCTCTTCTTTAAATAAGAAAGAAAAGAAATATGTACTCAGTGTGTGTCGTTTGATTTTGGTCATATAGGTGGATAAATAATCCAACTTTTCTTGATGGAATGAGAAATTCTTTGTTGTCTACAAAAAGGACGCGAAGATATCCACCTCTTTTTAAGTATTACAAGTGATATTCCTAATGTAAAGAAGTGAATTGGATGAGTATTTTTGGTAGGATCTCATATTTATTGAAGAGGCTAATAACATAATACTCAAAAATCAAATTGTCTCCGCTGTAGTCATCTATGCAAAAACAACAGTTCTTTGTTAATTTTTTGGATTCTAAAGGAGGAAAGGACCATCAACTCAAGCCACAAGTTCTTTGTTAATTTCTATGTGCCTCACCTCATATGCGCCAAGAAGAATGGGAAAAGGAATCAAATCACATGTGGAAAGATAATAATTAGACATCTAACCTTGATTACACCGAAAGCTTTTGATATTTTAAGTGAAAGGTTCCCATATCTTCTCTGCTATATCACCATAAACTTAAAACTATAGTTGTTGGAACTCGAATTAGAAACATGGAAAATAATAATAAGCTGGGAACCATAAAAATAGCCCACAAGGACCACGTGCACATACACATTTAGTCTACAAAAGAGCAGCAAGTGGTATGTACCAATTAGCAGCACTAGGACTAGCCACTAGGAGGAGGAGCCACCTGGTCCAATATTCAAATATAAAGTCATTTTCCGTTGCTGACCTCACTTTGTTTGTCCCAATTCTGACAGCGTCTCTTCTCCATGGCTCTTTCTCTAACACAGGGATTCCGTCCACCTACCCTCTCCCTCTTTTACCGAGAATTTTACCCTCCGATCACTCTTCCTCGGAACCAACAATTGCCCACTAGCCCACGACACGAAATGAACCCAAAAGTTTCAACATTTTTTAAGTTGGCGAGACCCCGAATCCTGTCTGTTTCTGCCAAGTTACAGAAGAAGATAGAAGCTGTGAGTGATGAGTTGAATAGGATTGCCTCTCAGAACTTAGACCATGCGCCTGCCCGCAGACGAGTTCGATCGGCTTTCTCTGAGGTGCAACGTCAGCTTGATCATCCACTCTTCAAGGTTTAATTTGGTATTCGTTTGGACCGATTATGATCAGTGTAGTTGTTTGATCTGTTGAGTCATGTTTTATGTCAATTTCGTTTCTTTATGAAGTTGGTAGGGATATGTTTGAAATTCTTTTCCATTTTTGTTTTTGTTGGTGGACAGATGGCTCCTACTGGGATTAGGACAAAAGAGGTAAGCTCTGCTGCTTTGACACTAGAGTAGCTAGGTGCAATGAAAGAGTATCGTGAAACGTTTTTGTGTCATTTGATTCTAACAATTTATTATATTTTGTTTATTTCCTACATGAATATCTAGGCCCTGCTTGTTATGTTTATTTGGAATCAACTCCGGCCTCACTTAACCTTATTTTATTTTTAAGAAGAAAATGTTTGTGATTAATACAGTTAAAGGGCATATAGTCCAACACTCTTTATAGATAAAAACGTAACATACACTGAGCCACTACGCAAAGGATATGTGCGTTTGAGCTAAAATCTCGTTACCCGTCTAGCTCTTTATTCTTTCGAATGATACGCATGTTTTCTTTTAGACATACTATGACGTTCTTTCACTTTTACCAACGGGAAAATTCTGAGTTTTTTAATAAATATGTTAAGCAAAAGTAGTTAAAACGTATTTATTTTCTTCTTTGATAATAAAGACTATCTTGATTTCCTTGTAGTGATTATGGTGGATAGAACATGTAGTGTTTCTGGCTAGATTGCCGGTGATTTACATTATTTGAAGCGATCAATATAATCATTTGTTTCATTTTTGAATTATGTTGCCAACTGAAGGGTGATTACATCCAGTTGCCGGTGGAATTTTGAACTTGATAACAGTTGGTGTGATGTTATCCTTTTTCTGCAGTGGTATGAATGGAACTCATTAGGTTCGGAAATATTTTGCAAAAGTTGGTTGCCTGAACCAGGAGTTCGTATTAAAGGTGCTTTGTGTTTTTGTCATGGATATGGTGATACTTGCACTTTCTTCTTTGAAGGTTGGTCTCTTTTTCTCTTCTTATCGTTTTTCAAATAACTTCACAGGTATGGCTTCATGTTTGCAATTTTCCAGGAATTGCAAAAAGAATTGCTTCATCTGGATTTGGCGTTTATGCCTTAGATCATCCTGGTTTTGGTCTTTCTGAAGGACTACATGGTTATGTCCCAAGCTTTAATGGATTAGTAGACAATGTTATTGAACATTGTAGAAAAATTAAAGGTCCAATATATACCTTCCTTGAAATGACACTCATCAATTTTCTGGTGATCCTTTTTTATTGAACATGTTTTTCTGATTTGAGTTACTATCTTGAATGGCAGAAAGACCTGAAGTGAAAGGATTGCCGTTCTTCATGCTGGGCCAGTCTATGGGTGGAGCTGTTTCTTTAAAAGTTCTTTTAAGGGAACCGAATGCATGGGATGGCATAATCCTCGTAGCTCCTATGTGTAAAGTAAGCTCATCCTTGCTTATGTTATAGACGTTATTTAACTTAATTAGCTTATCAGTTATTATTTTCATTCCTGCTTGCTAAGCTTCGAGTATGTGCATCATCCCCAAGCTGTGCATTTCTCAGTATTATTTCCCATCTCAGGATGCATTCCCAACTAACTTCCATACCAATAAAGACTGCATATTTAGATAATTTGGTAGCTAGCTTGTTCATATGTCCATGCTTTCTCTCATTCCCAACTAACTTACATACCATTGAAGACCTGCATATATAATAATTTGGTGGCTAGCTTGTTTGTATGTCCATGCTTTCTCTCGAAGTGTTGGAGATTCATGACCTTGTCTCCACCATGCATAGATGAAAATGTCTTATCATGTATGAAAATTATGTATCCATTGAGTCTGTAGTGTAGATTTTATGTCACTTTATTAACTTGAGTTAATGACATTGAGAACCTTTCATATCTGCTACTAACTAAATTTCAAGAATCAGTAATTTCTTGGAACTTTTAATTTTAAGCAAGCTTTTCACGCAAATTGACAATAAATGTAATCTTTCTCTCTAAGTAGATGTTGGAACATGTGGCATTCTTTGAAATACATTTTCTAAGAGGACTTCTGTTGTGATCTCTCACGTCAAACAAAGTAAGATCTCTTCCATGTAGCTTAATTGGAAGTGAAAGTCATTGACATTTGACTTTCCCCCCTTTGCTGGAAGAAATTTGATCCTTTTGATATTGTTTGGAAATTGAATTCTGGAGTAAAATATTGGCATAGAATCTAATTTTGTAATATAATTCTAGTTATCTGCATTAAAATGTGGTTCAATTGAACCCTTTAGAAGGTTGAAGCCAACATTTATGAAAGTGAGTTACGCAGTCAGCTGTTTAGTGCCGTCTAGTTATTGGTAGTGTTTGTTGATTTGGGGAATGAAAGCTGTAATCTCTTTGGTTTTTTGTTTTATGCCATTGGGAGACTACATGCATCTGCTAAGATCTCTAACCTTGGGTTATTGCCAAGATTGCAGACGATGTGTTGCCTCCACCAGCAGCTTTGAAGGTCTTAACTCTTTTGTCTAGGGTCATGCCAAAAGCAAAGCTCGTCCCACAGAAAGATCTGGCAGAGCTAGCCTTTAGAGACTTAAAGAAAAGAGAAACGGTTTGTCCTCTGCTAGCTCTCTCTACTGCTACTTTATACGGAACTCGTTGTACTACAAAAACTTAAAATCTTCTTCTCCTTGCACAATTAACCCGCTAACTTTTTTCATATAGCATATTTGATGGTGCTTATGCCATTGTGGTACTTGATACTGCCCAGTGACTCAATGTAACCATGGAAGCGATATCTTCTCACAAACTCTTTTTTGGTTTGAGGCGTAATTTTATGGCACAATCTCAATTTATAAGATTAGGCTGCTC
The DNA here is from genome assembly GCA_027478595.1 of Erythroxylum anguifugum. NCBI lineage: Eukaryota > Viridiplantae > Streptophyta > Magnoliopsida > Malpighiales > Erythroxylaceae > Erythroxylum > Erythroxylum anguifugum. The sequence continues at coordinate 33,868,561 of JANIPN010000003.1, forward strand.
CTTAAATTTGTGTTGATTTATAGTGATTACTGTTTTAAATAAAGAAACTGTGAAACTACATCAATGCATAGGAGACTTGTCTACTATTCAGAAGCAGAGCAGCCAATTAGCTTATAATCCCACATAACTTCCACTCTTTGACCTAAAAATCTTATACTTTTCTTATTCATCAACAATTTGTCACGAAGGCAACACAGCTTCTAGTGCTGACGGTAAATTGTTGTCTTGGGTTTGGAATCATCTTAAATTCCAGGTTGTGCTGCCAAAGTTATGATGTGCTGCATCCTTTAGACGTGAACTTAAGACATGCTTTGGTGAAATTGATATGAAGACTAATGCTATTTCAAAAAAAAAAAAAACTTTTCTGTTAGGCTCTCTACAATGTGATTTGCTACAATGACAAAGTGAGAGTTAGGACTGCTGTTGAACTGATTCAGGCTACAAAAGATATTGAGGCACGAGTGGATGAGGTCAGACAAAAATCTGTTCATGCATTTCTCATTTCTCACAGTTAACTGATTGAAGAGGTTATGCAGGTGTCTTCCCCATTACTTATTATTCACGGGGCTGCTGATAAAGTGACTGATCCGCAGGTGAGTAAGTTTCTGTACGAGAAAGCCTCCAGCAAAGACAAAACACTTAAGCTGTATGAAGATTGTTATCACTGCATTCTTGAAGGAGAACCTGGAGACATGGGCTTCACTGTCCTTGATGATATCGTTGCGTGGCTTGATTATCGATGCTGCTCGAAGAACTGAACCTTCCAGATTCTTTTTAATTTCACATGCTAGAGAAGGTAATCTTGAATCCAATCAATGAATACTGATCGGGTAGTTCTATTACGAAATACGCTTCTTTTCTGACTTGACGACTGTATTAGCACTTGTGGAGGACAGGTCTTGCGTGAAAAAGCAGAGAGCATCTCACCAAAAAAAAGATAATAAGATTTTCTGTTTTTCGGTATTTTCTTAATGTAGCTAATATATTGCTTAATTAATTAATTAATTATTTTTTATTTTTTATTATTATTATTATAAGATAATTTATTATTATAATTAATTTAAAATTAAAAATAAATTTTGATTATTGTTTAATAAATATATTTAGATTTAAAATGTCTTAATATATAAACGATTAAAATCAAGAAATTGAAAATATAAAAACACAAAGAACAGATTTGAACTTGAGAAATCACTTATATTTTTTATTTTCATAGTTTGATTATATTCTAATAAGTTTGTAGGCTTTATGTCGTTTAAGAAACCATTTGTTTAAAAAAATTGATTGAAGCGCAAATTTCAGAAATAATAGTCAAGTATAGAATTTTACAAAGTAATATGATTTTTATTCTTCAAGGTTCAATGTTGATTTAAGTAATTTGATTTGGTCTATGCATCTTTAAAAAATTGTTCTTTATATTTTTGGAAGGTAAAAGGGCTAAGAAAAGTGGTTAGATCTACAGAATTTTTGTATTAACAAATTTATACCATATGTGAATGATATTTTGTATAAAGAAAACGATTTCAAACTAAATGGGAAGGTTCCTAACCCTATTAACATATTACTTTATGGAGAGCTTTCTATTGAATTTGAACCCAACATAATTATTCACTGTAATGTTTAATACCCATACTTAAAAAGTGTACACAAACTCATCAATTCGGGATTGTTTGGTTTCATTTGTATTTTTTATGATTTTTTGTTTTTGTTTTCTATTTTAAGTTTCTAGTTTTTAATTAAAAAACAAAAAACCTATTTACTTAAGTTTCTAATATAAAAACTGAAAACAAAAACCTGTTTGGTTGATATTTGTAACAAAAAAGTAAAAACAAAAACATATTTAGTTTTATCATCATGTTTCTATTTTTAATTATAATTTATGTTAATTATTTTTAATTAATTAATTCTCATTATGTTTTTCATTAGAAGAGTATTAATTCTCATTATGTTTAGAAATAAAATATATGCATATTTATGTAATTAGAGAAATTTGAACATGAATTGTATATAATATAATTCTATAAAATAAAAATTATATTAAATCATTCTAAGCAATAAAAGATGTTCATCATATTATATTTCTTCAAAACGTAATAATACTATCATTTACAAAAAGAAACATAAATCAATTAAAAATAATATAATCATTCCATATTTTTCAAGCAATTTCATCTTATTCAAAGTTGTGCCGGAGTGATGTTGTACTCTACTTGAGAACTTGCATCTTCATTTTCACTTTCCCTTAATTTATTATTCATTTTCAATACAATTGTTAAATAATTTATTGCTTTATCCATACATTCCAATATAATTGTAGATAACACAACAAGTAATAACGATGTATTTTTGTTTCTTTATATCATAACTCAACATATTTGAAAGTATAGGGAATCTTGTTTTTAAAACGTCAAAACATCTTTCAATAATATTTCTTAATGAAGAATACTTGTAGTTAAACAATTTATGTAGATCGTGAGGTATTCCTCTTCCTTCATAATCTTGCAAATTATATCCCTCACGTTAGTATGATGAAAGAAATCTGAGCATATTGGTGTAACCTGAATCTATTAAATAGAACTTACGTAACATATAAAGAACATAATATTAATAAAAAAATTATTAAAAATTAATCATAATTACTATATTTAAAATAATATAACACCTTATGGAGGCATAAGAAATTGATTCGTTAGATTTGTTACTATTTCTAAAAGAACTTGGGAGTTATTTGTAGTCTTCTTATCTAGTCATTACGTATGTGAAATGCATGTTAAATGAGTAACAACACATAATATTTTAGATTGAATCAGTTTTTTTTAACCCCGTATGGTTTTTATAGAGAGAAACTGAAGATAATGAAATGAAGAAAAAAATGCTTGTTGTATTCATTCTTGTCACATAGCATTATATACAAAGAATTATGTTCAGCAGCTAAACTATCAATACATAACAGAGTTTGTTATAGGTTAACCGTAAGTTGTTACAAACCAGCAAAATTGTTACAGAGAAAATGACGTACACTGATATCATCCCTTAACATGCCCCCGCAAGAGCATGTCTCCATCGAGAACATGCATCTTATGTCGTAATTCAACGTGGCGACGTGTAGACAAAGATTTGGTAGAGGCATTCGCTGGCTGATCATGAGTGGAGATATAGACAACATGTAAATTGCCAGCTTAAACAAGTTGACGGACATAATGATAATCCAGAGCAATATGTTTCATGCGAGTATGAAACATTGGATTCTTACATAAGTAAGTAGCACCAAGATGGTCACAATATAAAATAGGAGAGCTTTTAAAAGGGAGATGAAGTTCTGATAATAAGTTTTGTAACCACTGAAGTTCAGCCACGGTTGTTGCCAAAGATCGATATTTAGCTTAGGTGGAGGAACAGGCAACGGTGCGTTGACATTTGGATTGCCACATGACTAGATTACCACCGAAGTAGACAAGGTAAGCTGAAGTAGATGTTTTGTCGTCACTATTACCTGCCCAATCGGCATCATTGTAGGCCTTGAGGGGTGACTGCAAAACACTAAAGAGCTGAAGAGCAAGCTTTTCCGGTTTACAAAGCTGTAACCCAAAATGAATGGTCCCTTTGAGATAACGATAAACTCTTTTAACTTACTGAAAATGGGTAATAATGGGAGCATGCCTAAATTGAGCAAGCTTATTGACTGCAAAACACTACGTCTGGTCTGGTATGAGCCAAGTATTGAAGACAATCAACCATCTGCTTATAGATGGAAACATCAGTTGGGGTTGTACCATCATCAGGGATAATGGGGTGGAGAGACATAAGGGTGTAGACATTGGCTTGGCATCAGACAAACCAAACCGATCCAAAGTATCTCTGATATACTTGTGTTGAGAGAGGAATAAGCGATCAGCAGTGGGAATAATTTCAATCCCCAAGAAATAAGACAGGAAACCCAATTGCTTTAGTGAGAAGGTTATGGACAAAGTAGTAGTAAATGTTGACAAGAACACTGATGAGTTTCCTATCAAGAGTAAGTCATCAACGTTGACTAGGAAGTACACTACATCCCCATTGCAATTATAAATGAAAAGAGAGGGATCACTGACACTATTCTAAAAACCATAGGAAAGTATGAATTGTTTCAGTTATTCATACCAAGCTCTGGGTGCCTATCGAAGGCCATAAATAGCCTTGCATAACTTACAAACGTAGTATGGATGATCTAGATTTATAAAGCCTGTAGGTTGTTTCATATAAACAGCTTCGGTTAATGCACCTTGTAAAAGGGATTGTTAACATCCATTTGATGGATGAACCAATTATGAGCAATGGCAATTGTGAATATAATCTTAAGTGTTTGAGGTTTAAGAACTAGCGCAAATGTTTCATGAAAGTCCAAACCTGAAGTTTGTGTAAATCCCTTAGCAACCAGCCGAGATTTGCACCGAGCAACAGAACCATCAGGGTGGCGTTTGATCCTATACAGCCATTTGTTGCCAGCAATATTACAACCTTAAGGTGCAGGAACGAGATCCTAAATGTGATTATTAATTAGAGCATCAAATTCTATATTCATCGAAGCACACCGTAATGGATCCTGCATGGCCTGTGAGATACACATAGGTTCAAGAGTAGCTAGTAATGGATATTTACTGACCTGATATAGCTTTTTGGGTTTGTAAATGTGGTTCTTGGAATGGGCCTGCATCGGATGAGTATTGGTAAGGGTTGGCGGTGCAGGCAAGAAGTCCGTAACTAACGGTAGCACTGAGACAACGTTCTCTGGTTTAAAATAACGGATATTACCTTCCTTGTCCACATTGTCCGAGGGTAGGTGGTCAAGGGTGTTTGAAAGTGAGGTAGCTGGGACAAGATTGTGAGGAGGTGAGCTAGACCGAACAGGATTGGACGGATTCGGTTAGGGAGGTAGAGACCTATCCGTACAGGAAATAGAAGTGGGCACAAAGAGACTCTCATCAAGGAAAGATACTACGTGAGATGATGAGGAAATAGACGATAAGGGGTTTAGAGAGTTGGAGTAGCGAAGAGAATCATATGGAAATATGTTTTCATGGAAGATAACGTGTCTAGAGATGTAGGTCCTATTAGTGAGAGGATTGTGACACAGATACGCATGTTGAGAGGTGGAATATTCGAGAAAGATGTAAGGGGTATATCAGTTTTGTAGTTTGATATCAGTGTAAGGTCGAAGCCATGGAAAGCAGAGGCAACCAAAAGAGTGCAGATGGCAATAATTAGGAGGAGATTTGTGGAGCACCTCATAAGGAGTGGCCATGGAAAGGACTGGTGTGGGCAAGCTATTGATAAGATACACCGTAGTCTGAAAAGCATATTTCCAGAAGTTAGAAGGTAGGGTGGATTGATGAAGGAGAGCTCTACCAGTCTCAACAATGTGCCGATGACGTCTCTCAGTTGTGCCGTTTAGCTCAGGTGTATGAGGAGGAGTAGTGAAATGAGTAATCCCATGTTGTCCCAAGAAGGTTTGAAGCGTAACAAATTCACCACCATTGTCACTATACAGAGATATAATTTTGGTGTTAAAGAATGCTTCAACAAGAGATTTAAAATGTATAAAGATGGATAATACGTCAGATTTCTTACAAATGGGATACATCTAAGTATATTTAGAAAAATGATCAACAAACACAACATAGTAACGAAACCCATCGACATATGTAATGGGTGCTGGTCCCCAAACATCACTAAACAACAGTTGAAGGTGCTGACTACTAGTAAGATGGGTATTGAAAAAAGATAACCTATGGCTTTTAGAACATGCATAAGACACACAGGGACTCTGAGAAGTATTGCTACTACAAAGAAGAAAACGTTTAGTAAGATGCTGAAGGATAGGTTTAGTTGGATGACCCAAAATATGATGCCAATCTTGAGTGCAGAAAGGAGTAGCAACATAGGCAGTATGGAGCTTCGTTGGACAGGTAAGGTAATATAAGTCATTAGCATAGGGACCTTGCATCAGTACTTCCTTGGTCCGGACATCTTTGACCTGAAAATGAGTGGAGAAAAATTCAACTGAGACTGTTAGTATCGCAAAGTTTAGATATAGAAAGTAAATTATGGGTGAGGTTAGGAACATATAAAACATTAGGCAAGGATAACGAGGTAGTGGGACTGGAGAGAGTGGTGATACTAGTATGTGTAATCGGTAATTCATTACCATTACCGACTACCAGTTGATCGGAACCATTCTATGGTGAGGCAAGAGAAAGATTATTAAGGTCATTAGTGATGTGATGGGAGGTGCCATAATCAACGATCCATTTATCAGAAGGAAGCGTTGTTGTCTTATGGGTGTGATGGGCCACAGGTTTGCGGGTGCGAGGACGACCATGAAGTTTAAAACAGCGATATGCTGTGTGGCCCAGTTTCTCACAGTATTGACCAACAACAGAATAATGGGAATCACGGCTACCTGGAGCTTGTACCGAAGGCTTAGAGACATCAAAACCAGAGGATATGCCGAAAGGTCGATGTCGACGCTACTGGTGGTATGGTGAATCTTGTGTTTGGTTGCGATGATGGTGTGGTGGCCAATTGGTGCGATACCCAAGCAACGTCGTAGTAGGTGTAGAATAAGACCTAACTGTCCTTGTGAGATAGGCCTCGTAATCAAGAAGCTTCTTATGAAGTTCCTCAAAAGAAATGGAAGATTCTCTTGCTCGAATAGCTGCAGCAATCTCCTTGAAGTGAGAGCCAATGCCATTGAGCACATGTATAAGGAGGTCAGTATCATCTAGAGGACTGCCAATAATGGCTAATTCATCAGCAATAGTTTTAATCTGACGTAAGAAAACAGCTACTAATTGATCACCTTTCTTTATGCAAGTGAGTTTCTCCTTTAAGGAAAAAATGCGAGAGCGAGAGCTACTCGCATAAGTCCTACCAAGGACGTCCCACGCCTGTTTAAAATTGGTAACTGAACAGAGTAATGTGACAATATTCTCAGTAACAGAGAAAAGAATGGCTGCAATAAGGAGTTGATCTTGTTGAAGCCAGTGAGCATAATCAGGATCAGTCACTGGTGGACACAGGAAAGAACCATCCATGTAACCCTGAAGTCCATAGCCAATAAGGAGCGTAGTCATCTGCACCCGCCAGACCGGATAGTTGGTACCGTTAAGTTTAATGGAGGTAGTATTCAAAACAATGAGAGAAGAGTTATTGAAGGAAATCAAATTTGCAGCACTGGTGGTGCCAGAGGCATCGTCTGGAGTAGTCATGATGTATAATAGAGGAAACCTTGGAAATCAGATAGAAAGGGAGGAAGATGCACTCAACCAGGGTGATGAAAAGAACTTGCTGTTAGGCTTCAAGCGGCTCTGATACCATATAGAGAGAAACTGAAGATAATGAAATGAAGGAGAAAATGATTGTCATATTCATTCTTGTCACAGAGTATTATATACAGAGAATTATGTTCAGCAGCTAAACTATCAATACATAACAGAGTTTGTTATAGGTTAACCGTAAGTTGTTACAGACCAACAGAATCGTTACAGAGAAAATGACGTATACTGATATCATCCCTTAACAGTATTTGTTCATCGTTCGAAACATTTGCATCAATATATGTGTACTATCTATTTCTCCTATACAACAAAACTATACTATTAAAATAATTATTAATCATAAGGAAATAATTAAAATAGTAATTAAATATATGAATGTACTTGAAAAATATGAAAATAATTTCTAATTATGTTGAATCTCAAGAGGTGTTTGGTAAAGGATGGTAGAATAATGAATATTTTTGCAAGATAATTAACTGCATATAATACTTTATGAAACTACTTCAAAATTGTCCAGGATGAATGTTAAAAGTGCTTTACATTGACTCTAGTTATCTCATTATACCCTATAGTTATCAAGAAAATTGTTGCTTGTTTCTTTACAATTAAATGACTTATTATCTTTAAGCCTCCTAAACTAATCATCTCATCACATAAGCTCAAAATGATTATCTTACTCATTCTTAAGTTTTCATAAATCCTTGTAAGATTTCCATTCAAAAGTTCTAATATCCAATCATAACTTGATAGAGCATAAGTTCTACATGACTACTTTTGTAAATGAGAATATTTGTTATATCCCCCCAACTAATGAAATAATGATTACCTTCATCAGTTTATCATCAAAATCTGATAATTAATAATTAATAAAACATTCAGTTAAAAGGTTAATCTAATATAGACAAAATATTCATACAAAACATAAACTTAAACTATTCATACAAAAGATAGACTTAACATTCAGTCAAACATTCATACAAAATACAAACTTAAATGTTCAAACTATGAAATAGTTCTTAATATAGCAATGTCAAATTAGTAAGAATTTGATATGCAATAATATAAAAATATAACTAAAGTGACATAATCGAATCCAACTTTCTTGCATATGTAATCTTTATAAAAAATATCCCTATAAATCGGAGAATCATGTAAAGCCTTCATGACTTACATATTGCACACTCTCAATGCCCAATTCATCTATGGAATTTAAACATTTCATCATTATATTAGACTCTTAATTAATTAATGAGGCTCCATATTTATTATCTGTAGTGGATAATGTTGGAGTTGGTTTTTTCTCAAGTAAATCATTCTTCTTTTTTAATTGTTCACCAAGTATAACCAAGAGCTCTTTTACATTGTTAGAATGTGTCTTTTTTGCCTTCTTATTCTTAGGAGATTTCTTTCTCTTAGACGTAGAACTTATAACTTGATCTACTTTTCACTATACAAACAATTTTCATCAATCATCAATTATATGTTCCTCTTCTATACTAGTTGATGGATGTGCATATAATCAAGATGTATTAGTATCTCCAAAAATACGACACAAGTTTGAAAACTCCTTACATCTTTTTTTTCTTGAATTTGTGAGTCATTTTATGCACCTATAATAATGAAAAGGAAACACGAGAATAAATATTATATAATATGATATATTGAAAAAAAAGATATATTTTTACGCTAAATAGGTTTTCCTAGCATTCATTTATAGCAATAACTTCACCGATAAAGGAGTTGTAACCGATTCTTGTTTCTTTGAATAAGTTTTTGCAATTTTTCAATCTAGCTCTTAATATATCACACTTATTCTTCAATTGAATACCATTATAAACTTTATTGAATTTGTTTAAAGAACTGCCCTAGTATTCTTTTAACCAGATTTGGAAAAGGTAGTAGTTGTTTTGATTTCTCTTCTTCCTTTCTTTAACCATCAATGAGAGTATACACATCTCTATGGTATCATTCTTTACCCCCATCCCTTTCATTTATTTCCACGCAGTCATTAAAATTGTTCATATTGTTCAAAGCTTCGATTACTAAATGTAATTACATATAAATGACATCAATTACAACAATTCCCATAAAGAATTAAATGCCAAACATGGTTCAAAAATAATAACGAGACAACTATAGACAATAGTAAAAAAAAAATCAAAAGTATGGATTCTAATATAATCTCCTTCCTGAAAAAAAACACCAACCTTAGTGATGGAGTTAATACATTTAAATTAAGTTTTATGCTTTTCAAATTTCCCTAACGGGAACTTTGGCTTGCCAAATTTTAATAACATCTGTTAATGGTTTTATAGGTTCATGTGCTGGCTAGAGAAAATTTTGGAAAGTCAACCTTTGAATTAGTGGATGAACCCAAATACATTTGAATAAAAAAATCATATTGTTATAAAGTAGAATTCATACTTTCATTCATCAAATCAAATGAAAATGGATGATTAAAGTCTAATCTAAATCAATAATTGTATAATGTAAAAAGTTTAGGGGCCATTTGGTTCCACTTTTGTTTTTCTGTTGTTTTTGGTTTCTGTTTCCTATTTTCAGTTTCTGTTTTTTTCCTAAATGAGAACGAAAACCTGTTTGGTTGAAATTTACATTATAAAAACTAAAACAAAAAACCTGTTTAGTTGAGATTTCAAATAAAAACTGAAAACAAAAATATGTTTGGTTTATTTATTTATTTATTTATTTATTTATTTATTATTATTATTATTATTAAGTTATTCTTATTATTATTAATTTTATTTATTTACTTATTATTATTATTATTAAGTTATTCTTATTATTATTAATTTTATTTATTTACTTATTATTATTAAAAATTAATAATAATAATAAATTAATAATAATAATAATAAGTAAATAAATAAAATTAATA
>JANIPN010000003.1:33878872-33892544 GCA_027478595.1 Erythroxylum anguifugum
TTATTTTCAGAAACAAAAAATCACAACAGAATAAACCAAACACGTTTTACTTACCTGTTTTTCTTTTTACAAAAACGACAACAAAAAATGGAACAAAAAAACAGAAACAAACAGCCCCTTAACTTATTATTAATTGGAAAGAACATAATGAACTTTCATTAACCTGGTTTTCATTGGTCAACATCTACTAAACTAGAATATTTGATACGATCAATACAAGTATACAACACTACCTAATAAAGTTATGGTGTTTATGGTCCATGTTTCACCTTCAAACTTTCTGATAAAGATGAATGGATGAGAGAACATTAATCTAACTTTCAAATATATATTACCACTTAAGACTTGAATCGAGCAAACCTGTATACATATATACTTATTATGACATTTAAGTGCCATTGAATTAATTCAATGAGCAATTATTCCAAGTGTTGAAATACACACAAAAGTTGCATAACCCATAACTCATAAGCTAAGTTAACCAGTGCCTAATCCCAACTCAGAATTGTCAAATCAGTTTAAGTAAAAGTAAAATGAGATAATATAAACTAGCCCCTCGTGACAACCCTTAACAATCTCAAAAACCTATACACTTTTACTACATATAGAGGACTTTCTCCAAAAAAAAAAAAAACAACATAAGAATCAGTTATCTAGTAGCATTGTACAAATTTAAAACATAGGAGTCGCAAATCTCCCAAGCATATTAGAAATACTGACGACAACTGCAAACTAGAACTTGTCCAAAAAACATAGTAAGAGAACTTAACGTACATAGTTGTGTAAGAAATAAAGCAAGAGATGCAACCCTTAATTTGGGACAGAACCTATACTACGAAAGAACCAACCAATTTGGTAAGAAGTTTCTGATGGTGAACTTATAATTGGAAGGACTGACACTTATGTTTGTTGAAGTAGTTAATTATCTAATGAAAAAGGTTACATCGAATAATCACTTGTCAAAAGAGGAAAACCACGTGCCTGTTCTAAGCGACGAACGTGTGAAGACAAATCGATTAAAACAATGAAATATTATAAGAGTTTGTTCAACCAAAATTCATAAAGGAGTTTAAGGAGAAAGTGAACAAGTTTAGCTTCCTTAAAGGGACACATGATTTTCTTGTTGTCTGCTTATAGTGTTTGCATGTTCAAGTTGTGTCTGAAATACAGAAGGGCGGCTAGAAGGTATAATACTAATACTAGCTTACAAACCCACCGATGCCAATGAAAAGTTAGACTTGAACCTAACAAAACATTTTTAGACCCATTCTCTATACAATGTTGTGGAATGATTAACCCCATGCCACAAAATTGGTTTTTTTTTTACTCAACGTGGCAGTCTTGTATGCTCTCACAGTTTACACCTGTACACTTATAAATAGTATGAACCACTATGCACCTCCATGTCAAGTTTAAACAAATGAAGAAAAGTTTATAAGTGTTTCAGAAACCAACCTTTTATATATCAATATTATTATCATAACCAACTGTTACAAACGTCTTCTAAATACTGAACTTATACCGTAAGTTGTGCCTACTTCTTTGCACAACAATCTCACTTAGATCATTTTAAGCAAGATTCATCCTTCTTATGTGATTATTGACCAACAGCCTTATTCTTAAATGCCTCACAACCCTCATGATTTTGGACTCCCACACCCTTACAAGAAAACTACATAAGTACTAAATATTAATGGCAACAATAAGAATGAAAGAGATACAACAAAATGTCAACCTTTATTACTTCCCTCAAAGTATAAAAAGGATGTTCTCTTAATCTCAATGTCTCACACTCTCTGACATTAAGAGAAGCAAGATTTAAATGAGTTATTTATAGGCATCTCTGGATGACCAAGTAAGAGTTCTAACTAAACTCAACTAACTAAGATCATATCTTATCCTTATTATATTACATCACACTAATAAATAGGATGACATCCCCATCCAACTAAGACGCTATTTGATAAGATCTACTTACATCACACGAAAAAGATAAAAGATTACATCTATTTAAGGATGATCTATCCATTTCTACAAAGATCTCCACTATCTTTAGATGATCCTCCCACATGGTCTTTGTCCCTTATAGTTGATATTTATCCTTTGTGATCTTATCCGTCACATCATCTAAGATCTCCTCATCTATATTTGTTAATGATGAGTCATCCAAATCAAAGCCTGTCATAGCACACTGATCCATCCAATGCTTTCCAATATCAAATGTAGTAGGCATGATTTATTCATTTGAGCATACACTAAGCCCTTAGTCTATTAAGAACTCATCTTTAGCTAAGTCAACTCGTGCAAGGTTCGAAACTTTACCAAAACTAGCATCATGCTTGATCTACTTGGTAAGTCAACTTGGAACTCTCACATGCCACCGTCATGCGTGTGATCTAGCTAACTTTTTACTCGATGTCCATCTTAAACCCTCTTTTGGTCTCACATTCAAATCTTCCATTTAGTCGAAGATTTCTACTAATGTGCACCAATGTATGCCATCTTTTGACATTGTCCCTTTTCCTTGCCTACTTGCATGTCTTTACCTTGTTTCATCGTACGTCCCGAGAGTTAAGCATTGGTTAAGGCTCATTATGCCCGGACGATTTTGCTACTAGGACTTGGGGTTCTAACAACAACATACAACCCACTAAACCAAGTTTATGAGAATGATAGCTATTTGCTCAATGGTTCAAAAATTTTAGGATGAAACAATCTATACTCGTAGTAATAACATATATCCCACGTACTCACACTTGTTGGGTTCCAATTTCCAAAGAAGTAAACAAGTACTTTCCCACATATCCACTTCTTTGGCTTATTTATCATGCAGAAACACAAAAAACCAAAAATTCAGAACCATATAAACACAAAAAAAACAACAAATTAGAAATGTAGAAAAAAATGATAAACTAGGAAAGAAACGTAGAAAAATCAGACGTTGATGAAAAATGAGAACCGGTAAAACAATAAACTAGGAAAACCAGAAAAATAACACAATTCGATGAAAACTACTTTTAATATAAGATGAAAAATATCTAATTAGTTTTGAAAACTCACTTACTGAAAAACTCAAGCTTAATTTTGCTTTTTACATGGGTATAGAAAGTGGGAAAACCAACAAAATTTTCAATTTTGGAGAAGAATAACAAACTTTAAAAAAATACCTTACATTATGCATCATGCATTCACAAGAACAATACAAGAAACAGAAGAGATAAGTTATCAACATAAGAGACAAGAGAAGAACAAAGAAGTAGAAAAGAGAGAAGAAACGAGGGTTCCAAAGAAGTTTACAAGAGGAGGAAACAGGAACGAAAACTTCTTGTGAAATATTAAAAAACAAGCGTAACTTCTGTTTTAACTGCACTGTTTTTGTTCCTGAAGTGGTTTGGGTCGTCACTTGCGATTAAATAGGAAGTTTCAGTGTTTTCAAGGGCAAGATCTCACCTTGTAGGAATACTTGTTTATCTATTTGCTGTTAAACCAAAAAGAAGTTTGTGTAGTTTGGCTTGAGCATAGGGAACATTCGAGCTTCCTCCGGTGAGATTAGCTGCAGACAGTGTAGTGTCACCGGCGTCAAGTGCATAAGCCAGCAGAGGGAGCAGTCGCTTCTTGGCATATCACAGTCTGCAAATTCGGCGCAACTTACTGACAACTTGTCACTCTCATTACTGTAACGTATCTCTGTCACCTTTTTATTACCTCTCGTTTATTAAGATTTTGTTATTATTAATAGTATCTTTATTTTTTATATTTTACCCTACGCTTTATTTTACTGTTTTATGTGGTATCTGTGTTCTTATTAATATTTATGTATTAATTCCTTGTAACTTATATCTTTATTATCATGTCCGATATATATGTGGGCCTACTAAAAATAGTCTCTCTATATTATAAGGGTAAGGCTACGTACTATCTAGCGTTCCAAACCCTACTTTATTACGAAAATTCGGATACGATGATGATAATTTCATGTTTTATAGAAACCACAATAAACAGAAAAATAAAAGAAACAAGCGGCCTCTTTTTTTCCCAAGTCAAGAGTTTACTTTACACAAATGATTGATGGAACCTGTTCACTACCGTCCCTAGGAAACCTAAAAGAAAATACCTGCAGACTCTGGCATTGACCACAATAGCTTCCGATCTATTCTTGTCTTAGAATTTGTACAACCTGCAAGTTTGTCTTTATGCATCAATGTCACTCCTAAACCAGCTCTTCAACAGAGGCGTTTTCGGTTCTAAATGGTTCGTGCCGCAGATTTTCTTTCGAAGTTTTCTGTCTCAATTTGGACTTATTGTTGATTCTAACGTGTACTCAAATTGCATTGTTGGTTTTGTTGATTCAATTGTGACTGATTTACTTTATACACCTGTGGGTCAAATCATGTGCCTTTTCTACTTCTGAGATTTCTGAGATTTTAATCCTAGCAAGTCAAAATTCTGATCCTTATGATCCGTCTCTGGATTTCGGTTGATTGATTTATGTAACTGCAGTATTTAGTTTGTTTGCCTTGATTTTAGATCATAGATGTAGTGATTTGTTGCGAGTGGGATTTTTTCTTTGTATCTGCTTTTGGTTGTGATAGTTCCAGTCAAATGAAATTCTCTTCTGTGTCCTCAGAGCTTCATTTGTTTTGTTTCTCGTCAATATTTTTGGGCATTTGAATGTATTTTGTTGATTGGCTTTGTAGCAAAACATCCTTGACTTTAGCAATTTCACGAATCAAATTGCTGCAAAATAAGAGAGGTTTGCATCTCAAACACATGCGCACCGAGATTGCACAGTTTTTGCAGGCTGGCCAAGAAGCAATAGCTCGAATTCGGGTATCCTTTGTGTTTCGACTGCTTGTGAATTGCTGTCAGGATTTTCCTTCTTTTAATTATTGAGAAAACAACTCTTTTATTTGCTGCATTGCTTTCTTTTTTGTTAGGTTGAGCATGTAATACGTGAGCAAAACATATGGGCTGCTTATGAGATATTGGAACTTTTTTGTGAGTTTGTTCTTGCACGTATTCCCATTCTTGAAAATCAGAAGTAAGTTCATTGACTACCGGTTGTTTATATTTGAGAATTTTCATATTACTTTCAATTATTGACCAATTTGTGAAAGATATTTATTTTTTGGGTGTGTGATTTGATTTTTCTTTCTTTATATCATTTTGTGATCATAAACCTATTTGTTGAACCATTTTGAATGCGTTTATATAGACATAGTAACATGTGATCATTAGTTGTTCCCTAGTACTTTCCATGATCCATTGTTTCATCAGTAGTTCGTCTAACCTTAAGGCTGCTCCGGGGTTTAATGTGCAATGATTGGAATAAAGAATTGGAAGTTGAGCTTCATGTTACTTAGATGTTACATGAGATGCTGCAGCAAAGCTACAACTGAATTTTACTGTTCTTATTTATGCCTCTGCTTCTTTAGAAGAATGAAGTTTTAAATTAGGGGCGAAGCTAGAAGCAGGCCTAGTGGGGGCAAATTTTCTCTTTGGTAGAATTAAAAATTTTCACCAACTTCATACCAAATTTTCACAAAAATTATATCTTTTTTTGAGCGTAGTAGGAATATGACATGGTTTCACCCATGTCATTACTAATTATATATACACTCTCTAACTCTACATGCTTGCGTTTGGACCACTTTTTGTAAATTTAACAAGACTCGTTATCTATATCTTAGGTAAAATTTCCTATAGTAATGCCTTTATTTTGCAATTGTTTTGCCTTTCGTCTTTGATCTAAGAACCTCTCGACTTCTTTGAACCCAATGTTAACTTAGGGCTTGAGTTGAATGATTGTTGTTTGTGGTGATATTAACATTCTATTGTTCGTTGATTGGGAAGGGAAACTTTTACATACTAAATATTCATTGATGAGCCACTTTGGAGTAACATTAAGTAACTAGTCATACATATTTGAGCACAAGGAATTATGATGTGTGTTCTTAGTTGTCTACCCTAAGAAATAGATTTGATTTGTTTAGTTTTATAGGTATTGCCTAATGTATCTTTAGTAAGTATGATTCCTTGACCTTTGGAAGAAATCAAGTTGATGCAATTTTGAAGAAAGAAGACAAAGTGATTCTTCCTTAATTTTTTTGTGAATAGTACAAGGATTATATAGGACAATACAATCATATTTACCTCCTTAAATTAATAAGAATATATATATTCTTTAAGTAATAAAATCTCAACTAATTAATAGAATATTGTTACATGTCTTATGGAAGAACTAACCCCAAAAGCTAGCTTAAAGGGTGAGAGAGCCCATAAGTCTATAAACCCCACATCAACCTCTCTTATTATCGATGTGGGACAATTAGACCGTAACATTCCACCACGCTTTGCAGTCCAGGCACCGGCGAGCTGGCTATGCGCTAGACCTTTTTCTAGCCCGGGGGAACACTAGTATACTGGTCTCACCACCCACACACCCTTGGGCTGGCTGTATGCTCGACCTTTTCTAGCCTCGGTTGAACACTACAATACTGGCATCACCACTCGTGGGCATGGCACGAGGACTTGAAGGAGTAGTGTTAGCTCTGATACCAATTGTTACAGGTCTTATGGGCAAAAATTATAGGATCAGAAATGTGATAGTTGATAAATGTTTGGAGTAATGGTTGATATTAGATTAATAAACTGGAAATAGAGAAAAGGAAGGTGTGTTGTATTGATGATGAAAGGAAAAAAAGATAACAGGTGACACCAGCAACATTCGAGAGGTTGCCTTCTCTCCCAAGACCCTCTCAATAACAATAGATTCCCAATGATCATCACACCTTTCCACATCCCACTTTTAATAACAGACTCACTAACAATAGAAAATAGACAACTCAGTAGATAAGACAAAGCAGTGTAACAACTTGCCACACATGACCCACATACTCTACTAACATTCCCTAACCAAATAACCAACGTTCCTTGACCTCATACGAGCTCATTAATTCGAGCTAGCCCTTTTGTAGCCATGATACTTCTTCCTTGCGTAGACAAACTTAATTGGAGGCCTATTAGCAGTAGCAAACCTATCATTACTCCCCCCTCAACACCCATCTTGTCCCCAAGGTGGAAATTAGGAAACAATTCTTGTATCAGCAATAGAAGTTCCCAAGTGGCTTCAAAAGGAGGAAGATCCTTCCATAACACCACTTCTAATCACTCAAGTGTCTCATGCGTATCCAGAATTTCTTGCAATTGAACCAACCAGTCCATATCAGCAGTCAAAATTGGAGGGAGAGGCTGCACCTGTGAAGTATTTCCCAATGCCTTTTTAAGTTGTGAGATGTGGAAAACAGTGTGTATTGCTGCTGAATCCAGAAGTGCAAGTTTATAGACAACCTTCCCAATACGTTGTACCACTTGATAAGGCCCAAAGTATATCGGAGAAAGTTTTTCATTTGGACGCTTGGCTAAGAATTGTTGAAGATAAGGATGTAGAGTCAAGTACACCATCTCACCAATTGAAAACTCAACATCTCTGTGGTGCTTATTAGCTGCCGTCGTCATCTTATTTTGAGCAACTACCAATTGGTCCTTTAGCTCATTCAACATCAAGTCTCTTGCAAGCAGCATTTCATCCAACGTGGAATTAGTAGTATTGGAATAGGGATTCCTGATCAGTGAGGGAGGATCTCTATCATTTACAACCTTGAAGGGTGTGGTTTTGATAGAAGTATGGAAAGAGGTGTTGTAACAATAATTTGTCCAAGACAACCATCTAGACCACTACTTGGGCTGCTGATTGCAAAACAACGTAGGTACGCCTCGAGACACCTCTTTACAAGTTCACTTTGATCATCGGTTTGCGGATGGTAAGCCTTACTTTGCCTTAATTAAGTGCACTACAACCTGAAAAGCTCAGTCTAGAAATTACTCAAGAAAATCCAGTCTCTATCAATCACAATACTCTGTGGAAATCCATGTAATTTCACCACTTGTGTCATAAATTCATCCACAACCACTTTGGCAATAAATGGATGCTTGAGAAGGATGAAATGAGCATACTTATTGAGTCAGTCCACCACCACCAAGATCGAATCAAATCCATAAGATTTTGGCAAACCTACCACAAAATCCATGGTTATGTCCTCCCATATGGTTTGAGGAATTGGAAGGGGTTGAAGCAGACCAGCGGGGGAGACGGTCTCATATTTATGTTGCTGGCAGATAGGACATTCAGCAACAAAACGCTTTATATCAGCTCGCATACCCTCCCAAAATATTTTAGAAGAAATTTTTTTTGTAACTGTGAAGATATCCCCTATGTCCTCCAATAGGACTATTATGGAACTCTTCCAGGAACTTGGGAACGAAAGAGCATGTGTTAGGAATGGCCAATTGATCCTTATAATATAACAACCCCTGACGCAAAATCCATCCCTGTTTCCCATTTCGATCCTACTGCAAGAGGTGTTTAATAGATTGCAATCAGGCATCTTGTTGAATCTCTGCACGCAACTTGTCCCAATCAACCCAGGAAGGTATTGAAATGACCTGCATTTCGACAAACAAGGGAAATCGTGATAAAGCGTCTGCAGTTGTATTTTCTAGACCTTGTTTAAACAACACTTCAAAATCAAATCCTATCAACTTGGTCAGCCAATGTTGATACTCACTAGCTACAACCCTTTGGTCAAGCAAACACTAAAGAGATTTTTGATCAATTCTAACAATGAAATGACGGCCTAATAAATAGTGGCCCCATTTTTGGATTGCCATAACGATCACCATAAGTTCGCACTCATACAATGATTTGAAATGTGACCTTCCAACTACAGCATGGCTGAAGAAAGCTATAGGTTGTCCTTTTTGGCTCACAATAGCACCTGACCCAATTTCCTATAATCACAAACAAACCGCTGATAATACCCTGTTGGCCTGAGGAATCCCCTCAATTCCTTTTGGTTTTTTTTGGCCACTCATCCATAAGTTTGACTTTTTCAAGGTTTGCGGACACTCTCTTCTAAAAAATCACGTGCCCCAAATATGCCAACTCCATGCGCCCAAAATAGCACCTTTTCAAGTTTGCAAATAATCGGTGCTTGTCAAAGCCGAGATAAATTAACATGTAAATGCTCAATATGGTCACTTACAGAAGCATTGTAAATTAGAATATCATCGAAGAAAACAAGCACATACCACTGAAGTAAACCCTTTAAAATGTTGTTCATCATTGCCTGAAATGTCACTCGCGCGTTCGTTAACCCGAACGACATTACAAGGAACTTGAAGTGACCATCATGCATACAAAATGCTGTTTTATGCACATCCTTCCATTGGACCCAGATTTGGTGGTATTCGGACTTCAAGTCAAGTTTAGTAAAAGTTCTTGCCCCGTTTAACTCATCAAGCAATTCGTCAATATTTGGGATTGGAAATCTATTATGAACTAGTGCTCGATTCAAGGCCCTATAACCCACACAAAATCGCCAACTCCCATCCTTCTTTTGAACCAACAATATTGGGCTTGAAAATGGGCTTACACTTGGCCAAATTACTCCCTCCTCTTGCATCTTAGTCACTAACTTCTCATTTTCGTTTTTCTGAATATGTGGATACTGATAAGGCCGCACATTGACTGGTTCTGAACCCTCCTTAAGCACTATCGCTTGTTTATGACCTCTGAATGGGGGTAACCCTTTAGATGCGACACTCACGTCATTAAATTCTTCCAACAACTCTCTCAACACAGGCTCAACATGTCTTTCCTTTTGTGGTTTCTAAGTGAAACAACTCCAAACATTAACCCTTCTTTCTCCACTTGCAATTCTTTAAACATTAACCCTTCTTTCTCCACTTGCAGTTCTTTCACCATAGTTTTTAGACATACCATGGCTTTTGTCAAGCTAGGATCACCTTTCAAACTGGCCGCCCAATTAAAACGTCATTATAAGGTTCTTCCAATCATCTCGTGTCTCTCCCAACGTTGCTAACCACTTTAGGCCCAAAATGACATCAATACTTCTTAAAGTTAATGGTAAGAAGTCCTCCACAATTGTTATGTTTTGGAGCTTCAAGACCACACCCTTACACCCATTCCTTTCAACTATTTCCTAGAACCAATGACCACGCCGTATTGTGAAGTCTCTTGAATGGGTAATTGCAAAGCCTCCACAACACCAGTGGACATTAAATTATGCGTGGCCCCGCAGTCAATTAAAACCACTTCATCTAACCCATGCACTTCACCTTTCAATTTTAGAGTTTTTGGTTCGAACAATCCACAAAAGAATTCAAGGATAATCCTAACCCTCCTAGCACCTCTGTTTTAGCCGGACCCATCTACTCTATACCATCCCCTCTGTCTTCCTCACTCACTAACAACATATGCAATTCTTTCCTTTTACATCGATGTCCAATATGTCATTTTTCATCGCAATGATAACAAAGCGCGTAAGATTTTGAAATCGTGGGTACCCATAAGACGAGTTGGTGCTTGTGTTTTTGGTTTTGCGGATGATTTGGGGAGGTTTGGCATTTTGGGTGGGAGTGTTTGAGTTGCTGGTGAAAGGGTTGTAGGGTTTGTTTGGGGTCCATCTGACTGTTTTAACATCTGATTTGAATAGGATTGAATGGGGCTCTTTGGTGGGTTTGGTGTGTTGGGCAGTGGATAGGACTTGGTTCTTGTGTTCAACCCGACCCGTAGCTTCCATAGTCTCATTCAGATTTCTTGGGTTTAAGACCAGCAGTTTAGCCCGAATTTTCTCAATAAGGCCACTAACAAATACGACAGACATGATGTTGTCGTCAACCCTTCCAATCGATGCCGCTAAATAGTCGAACTGGGCTCTGTATTCAGCAACTGTTCCGTGTTGTTTGACGGTGAAGAAACGATGGAGTAAGGAACCAACTTGTAATCCAGCGAATCTATGCAATATCTGGGTTTTCAACTCCTTCCAACTCTCAAAAACCCTATCCCTCTGTTCAAACCTTAAGCTTGTGCCTCACCTTTAAAACAAACACCCACTACCTCAAGTTTATTTGCCTCTAAAAAATGGTTAATGGAAAAATACTTTTCAGCTCTAAAAATCCAAGAATCAACGCCCTCCCATCAAACACTGGCAATTCCAACTTTTGAGGGTGTTGATCTTTCTCCCAGATCTGTTCAGCAATCGCTGTCACCTCCTCTAGTGTTGTCTCTTTCTCGACATTAATGGGTTCCAGCACATTTCGTTGTGTGTTATTGGATTCCACACGGTTTGGCTTTTTGGGGGACGAGTTTTGTAGCAGGGTTTCAAGTGAATGTTGATTCTCTTTCATTTGTTGAACCAACAAGGTTACTGCAGCTGATAGTCTAGCCACCTCTTTTTTAAGTTCAGGAATTTCTTTGACACGTTCTTTAAGTTTTTCGATTTGGGAATCTGTTATGATTTTGAGCATGAACTGCTCTGGGATCGAAATAGATCTGATACCTATTGTTATAGGTCTTATGGGAGAACCAACCCCAAAAATTAACTTAAAGGGTGGGAGAGCCCATAAGTCTATAAACCTCACATCAACTTCTCTTGTTACTGTTGTGGGACAATTAGATCATATCAAATGTCAACTAATTATCTATAGAAAATCAGTTAATTATCTTATATTATGGAAATAATCAGCTAATTATCTCTAGCTGATTATTTCCATAATATCAACACTCTCTCTCAAGTTGTTGCATAGATATTGATTATGCTCAACTTGCTTACAAAGAACTCAAAATTCTGTTTTAGTAGTCCTTTGGTGAAGACATCGACACCTTATATTGTAGGTACAAATGGTATGTGAATGAGTCCACTTTCAAGTTTTTCTTTTATAAAATGTCTGTCAATCTCCACATGCTTCGTCTGATCATGTCGAATTAGATTGTTGGCAATACTGATAGCTGCTTTGTTATCACAAAACAACTTCATTGGGTGCTCCATTGGTTTCTTAAGTTCTTCCATTACTCTTTTAATCCAAATTATCTCACAAATTCCTTAAGCCCCCTCTGCACTACTTCTGGTTACCACACTTTGCTTTTTCCTCTTCCAAGTTACTAGATTTCCGACAAATATATGCAATACCCAAAAGTTGATCTTCTGTCAGTAAGAGACCCTACCCGGTCTGCTTCAGTGTGGACTTCAACTCTCCTTCACTTTTCTTGAAGAATAATCCTTTCCCTAGAATTCCCTTTAAGTATCTTAAGATTCTTCATAAGGAGTATGCATAAACTGACTTAACACACTGACAATAAAGGAAATACCTAGTCTGGTGTGCGATAAATAAATTAGCTTTCTTACTAGTCGTTGATATCGACTTGTATCTGTTGAAACTTCTTTAACCTTACCCAATTTTGACCTGATTTCCATAAGAGTATCTGATGGTTTACATCCATTCATCCCAATTTCTTCTGGAAGGGCTAGGATATACTTCTGTTGGGAGACAACTATGCCCTTCTTAGATTTAGCAATTTCCATCCCCTAGGAAGTATCTAAGATACCCCATGTCTTTGATTTCAAACTCCTTTGAGAGATTCTTTTTAAGAATTTCAATTTCCTCAAAATCATTACCAGTGAGGATAATGTCGTTTACGTGCACAATTAGAATCACATTCCTTCCTTCTGGAGAACTTTTTATGAATAGAGTATGATTAGACTACCTCTGAAAGAAATCTTGAGACTTCGTATAAAGATGTTTTTAGTTTGCATGTCCCTTTTTCGAAGCTTTCACTAAATCCCAGGGGAGGCTCCATATACACCTCTTCTTGTAAATCTCCATTTAGGAAGACATTTTTCACATCCAACAAATGTAGAGTCCAATCGAGATTAACTGCTAGCAACACTCTCACAATATTTAACTTGCAACAGGTGAAATTTTTTTTGAATAATCTATGCCAGGGGTTTGTGTAAACCCATAGGCGAGTCTTATATCTTTCAGGTGATCCATTAGGATTGTAATTTATGGTGATTACCCATTTACATCCAACCAATGTTTTTCCTCTCGGAAGATCAAGTTCCTCTCACATTCTATTTTTCCCCAAAACTCTCATCTCCTTCAGGACTGCATCCCTCCACTCAGAAATATTTAGAGCCCCTTGGATATTCTTAGGAATGGAAACATTGGATAACGTAGAAGTAAATGCTTGAAATGATGGAGATAGACTTTGATATGATAAGTAGTTATACAAAGGATATTTGTTACAAATTCTAGAATACCTTACTTCATTCGTATCACTAAGGATCAGTATAAGCACTTGGGTAAAAGGTCATGTAGGGGAACAGGAAAAATTCATTTTCAATTGTTTCAAGGAGCCTTGTCCTCTCCATATGGATAACTATATTGTGAGATAACTTATTGTGCTTATTTATTAATACTAAAAGTGTTGTAGGACAAATATAAGAATTATTAACTAGTAGCTAAAGCTCACAAATTTAGAAATCTAGTTGATATTAAGCTGCTGGAATATCAGATTCCAAGGTTGAATTTGTAGGTGTAAGTCGACTTGTGCTATGCGTAAGTCGACTTATGCTAGTTCGGTACTGATAAGTCGCCTTGTTCATCAGTGTAAGTCGACTTATGTGTGTACAGTACCGTAAGATTGTTAGAGTAGTGCCCTAAAGGCAATTCCCTTTAGCGCGTTTTGTTCAAAGTCGTGTACAGACTTTATGAATAAATAAAGCAAGGCATATTTCATTATTTTGAT
>JANIPN010000003.1:33914393-33927624 GCA_027478595.1 Erythroxylum anguifugum
TGAGTATCTTAGGCATTTTTGTACCATTAATCGCTAAGTACAAATAATTAAAAATATCAACAATTAAGCACATATCATGCATCTACTACATTAGCATTTAGTTTGACGATTCCTTTTATAATAGCTAGCTCACTTATTTAGGTAAAAGGACCAAAAAGAGTCCATGAATCTTGCCAAAGCTAATGTTCATTCTATCTCCTACATGTATTTCACAAACATTCCTTACTTTATTTCAGTGGTAAGGGGAGAATGGATAAACCTAGCTGATGCCTCTTATTGTCAACAATCGATCAAAAGGTGCTCCACTAACTAACACATTATCTGAGACTGTAGAAATGCACTAGTGAATCCAAGGTGATGAAGTTGTTTGGAAACTCTAAAGCTATCAGAATATTGATGATAAAAGTCCAATAAAGTGTGTCATAGGCCTTTTGCAAATCAACATTGATTGCACAATTCTTTTGACCCCTTTTCCTAGTTTAGTGTTTGAATAATTCTTGTGCAATAGTGATGTTATCTCTAATGCTTCTGTTAGGGATGTATGTTCCTTTTGCCTAATTAATATGGTTTGGAAAATTTTGTTTCAACCTTCCAACAAGAACCTTTGCAATGATCTTATAGACCATTTAGTAACATGATATAGGCCTATAATCATTAAGAGTTATGAAGGTTATATTTATTTCCTTCAACATTTTACTTTTGGTGAAGAATTCCATGATAGCATCAATAACTAGTTGGCTTGTAATCGACCAAGTTTTGTGTAAAAATGTGCATTAAGGCCATCAAGACCTAGAACCTTATGGGATTTAGGAGTTTTAGAGATATTTTTATTTCAATAATGGAGATTAACTCTGCTAAATTGAGAATTTCATAAAGATGGAGCTTATCTTGCAAAATCTCCTATAAGAGTCTTGTTTTGGAGTGACTATTAGAAGAGAAACTTAGTAATTTGGAAAAGTGACTCGAAAAAGCCTCAAGGAGTTTATTTTTGAAGTAAGCATATTTCCTTTAAAGTTGATGTACTCAATATGGTTGAAAACTTTCTTGGAAGTAGTGGATTTATAGCAAAATGCGGAGTTCTTGTCACCATGATTCAACCAAATTACTATGGATTTTTGCTTCAATAAAGTGTGCCCAAAAATAAATACTTAGGAGAAGTATTGTAAAGCCAGTTGTTTTTCAATTTGAAGATCCTTAGAGAGGGGATTTGCATAAAGTTTTATTTGAGCAATGTTTAGAACATTCTTGGCAGTATTTACTAAATGTGCATTGGCTATATTCTACTTGTAGATGAGCTTTACTACTCCTTAACATTGGCCAGGTTCTTGAGAAAAAGTGAATTGCATTGTGTCTTGCGCTAGAATGCTCATCCTTTTATCTATAACTTCAAAGAAACATTCAACATGTTTTAGAAAGTCATTCAATATAAAGGAGATTTTGCTAGGATTTGCATACGAGGATAAATGAACCAAAATAGGTGTGTGATCAGATAAGCTTGTATTAAGGAAAAAAAGAATTTGAGTGGGCAAATTGTTAAAGCCAATTTAAAAGCTTATAAAAATTTATTAGTCACTTAATTGAAAATTTAAAAGCTTAGATACTGAATTAAAAAGATTTTAAAATGTTAAACATTTTAAAATTTGTTATCCCTAAAATAATGATGTAGAAGACAAATAAAATTGATCATTCATCTCTTTGACTTGTATGTTATTTTGTTTTTTTGTGGAAGATATATTTTAAAATGATTTAAAACTTGATTAAAAAATTTAAAAATTGGTATTAATGTGAAAAATTAAAAAAAAAGTATTGATAAATCATCATTCTCAAATGTTATTATATTTCTAGGGACATAAAGACAAAGTAATTCAGTGTTTAATTAATGTGTAACGTACAAATATCAAAACAATGAATCAGACCGTTGAAAAGAGAAGAAGTGTTAGTTTCCTTAGACAACAATCTGCCTTCAAAATCTCTTGATGACAAGTTTTCAACCTAAGAAAGAATAATCAGCTTGTCCCCGTAACTAAAGAATGTGCTTTGATATATTTATGTATAGATGAATAGTCTTATTGAACAAGAGAGTCTTATGAATCCTCAAATTTTGGGTCCAATAATCACTGCCATGCCCTCCTGTTGCATATAAGGTGGAAATCAATTTGGGGTTCCCAATTGATACCAGTAGAATTTAAGTCTTTCTTGGGTTCCACAGTTCTAGCAAACAATAACAAATGTGTTTTCTCCGAACTGTAGCTAAAAGCAATTCAGATAACTGGCAGAGGAGGCTGCAGGTTTCTTCTTGTTTTCTCCTTTAAATCCATTTCACATCAAATTTCTGCAAAATAATGCAAGAATAGAGAATTGGCTCCCCTGTATCATGTAAATGTTTTTTCTTGGTAAAAGCAACGTAACATGCAAATTAAACATACATGTCATATTATATAATATGTACCTACTGTTGCAAGTTGTATTAGGTTGGATCGTAGATTGTTACTCAATCCCACATTTATTGAGCTTCATTAAGCTTATAGTACAATATTAACATCTAAAAGACTTATATAGGCTGAACTGAATTGAGTTTAAAACCAAGTGGAATTCATGGAGTAAAATAATGTGTTAAAGCTTTTACTCATTGTAACATATTTCAGCAAGATAAAAATTTTAAATAAACGTCTAAATGTTTAACAACAATAGCAACATTTCAATAGAAATTTCACGCACCCTTGTCTTAACTAATTATATTCATTTTTTAAATTTAAATATGATTATATTCAAATATGACTTTAAAGGGCATGAGTGTGGAAGTAGAAGAGCGTAGTAAAGGAAAATGAAAGGAGGACAAAGTAGGATCTGAGATGAAGTCTTAGTAGGATCCATGACCAACAGATATATAGATGACAAATTGTATGAATTATACTTGTTATGTTGACACTGCATTGTCTATGCGGTTGAGGGTCGCGAGGGGGTTTATGATGCAGACGAAGAATCTTGATAGGTTAGGATGTTAAGTAACAATAACGTAATAACAAGTCTATAAAGCAATCGCAGGTGGTGAGCAAGAACAATTTTATTCTTCTTAAACTAACGTCTGTGCTGCTGGTTGATATGAGGAGCTTTTGGAGTACATGTCCCGTCTTGAAAAATTGGATTTCAACTTCTAAAGCAGCATGTCGACATGAATGTATAAGATGATCTGTAACTCAACAAGAAGGTTATTGGAGAAGCGAATCCAATCTGCTCCAAAGAATACCTATATGGAATGGGATCTAGGCAAATTTAGTACGACGATCACGCTAATTGGATAGTCAATACAAGTTAGGCTCGTCACTTGAATATCTGAAGATAAACTCACTCCGAGACTTCAATCACCCAAAATGACTGCTTAAAACATGATTCAAATGAGAGGTATTGACGTGAGACCAAGGGCACACATGGATATCTTCGGACAAAATCTTCCAAAAGAATTTGTTTTCTGTTCCCTCACTCACTAGGTCGATCCTTGTCTTTTTTCCGCTATTTTCTTTTTCCAAAACCTTTAAACAAATTCTGGTTGGTGAAGTTTCTATAAAACTTTTTTTCGCTTTTAATTTTGCTAAAGTCAAATAACTATTAATTAGAGAGGCAATTACATCTATAGTTTTCACAAATTAAATGGTATATAATTTCTAAAACTCTTCCTTTAGGATATAGGACAACAATAATGTTTATCTCAGAGTTTAAAATTTTTAAATGTTCCATAAGAAGATTATGTATCCACCAAGTTATGCCATTAGTTGCCCGGCCCAAAAATAATAATGTTTCACATACTCATATACTTGAAAAGAAAAACATGTTGTAACTTTTGGCGTCAAGCCATCACCACATTACTCGATTAAGCTAAGGTTATTACTGCTTAATCCTAACTGTCAGGCAGAGATGGTTAAAAGGAAGTATATATTCAAGGCCAGCTCTAATTTGCACAACTGTTATGAATACAGACGATATGTGCCATATATAGATCGGTTTCACGACTTCCTGCCTCCCATATCGGACAACATATTAGAGAGGGAAAAGATAATCCAGATTGATTGAAAAGGACTGTGACTAAGCAACTAGGAAGTTCCAAAGAATAGAACAATACTTTTGTGCCGTTGGGACTTTATCCCAACTTAGATCACAAAACCCTACTGGTTGGATACTGAGAGTAACACTTCCATGATCCACGGTAGGTCCAGGGTGTAAATGATGCTCAGGAAAGCCCTAAGCTACACATGGGGACTATGAACTTGTATATTTCCTGCCCTTCACACAACATAATCAGCAGAAGCGGCATATTTGTAGGGTAAGCCCCTGTCTTGATTGCTCTCAAGGTACAGATGTCTTCTAGCGTAGGTTTAATTAATGCTTCATGATATAAAGGACATTGGTGGGTTTGGTTGCTCCAACTCCTTGCTCTTGATTACAATGCTAAAGACACTAAGGAAAAATGTGCACAAAAGCCTAACTAAAACTCTATAATACTATATATTTAGAGAATCCAGATCCTCTATTTAATATTACTCTGTCTTATTATGTCTTATAAAATCTCAATCATTTATTGCGTGATTCAAGTGAGACCCATGCGAAACCGACATAAATAAATGGCTAAAATTTATTGGATACAATAAAACACCGTAATATTGTACAGATAATTGGACTCATATTTAGGTAGCACATTGACAGCATTCGTACCGTGTACTATCAGCCAGTGATAAGTTATAAAGTCTCTTCCATGTGGAAGTCTGCAGCATTTTTGTCAGAAATAGTAAGTGATCAATAGTATAATTGTCTTTTGCTTCAAAGTCATAAAAAGAACAAAAACAAAAATAGTAAATGTTGGGGCAAACCCTATAGATTGAATTCCATCCTTTTCTAAATGGTGTTAGACTATTCATTCGTAACTGTTTTGATCTTTGCTACAAAGAAGCATAAATATGAATATGAAGTTTTCACCTTATCTACTAATTTATCAATATCTGGACAATGAAATGGGTTAAGAAATATTATGTCCTCTTCTACCATTACCAGATAAAAAGCTTAACTTTTTTTCAGGAACACGATATATGTAATTTGATTAATTTATATTGAAAGTCATTTTCAACTTTAATTTAAACACATTTTAAATAAATAATCCTTCATAAATATGCAAAATTGAGAGGCATAATTTTATTTATTTATCTGTTTAACTCATCTGAGATCGTAATATATTCAAGACAACATACTAATGGCGGTCCGAGAGCAATACATGATGATATAGCTCCCTCGTTTGGAGGAAGGGCATAAAGCAACAACCCTCTCAATTCTTTTCCTCTCACTCAAACCCAACTAAATGACGCAACCGCGTGCTTTGTCCTCTCCCTATACTGCCCTTAGTTGTTGTTGTTTCGATGTTTTATGTGTGTGTGTATTTGAGTGAAAGAGAGAGAGAGCGATGAGTCCACGGGAGTTGGCAGAAATGATGAACTTTCAAAGCCCTTTTCCTCCACCTTTACTCACTAGCCTCTATGTTGCAGTCTCAAACTGAAGTTTTATAATTTTTTAAAGCTTTTGCATAACTTACAATCTGAAAGATTGTTTACTGCATAATTTTCTCTTTTCTGTCTTTCTCTGTCGGTACCATGTAGGTCTCCCCCCACAATATTCTCCCTTCCTTTACTGTTTTGCTTATTATCTTCTCACTAGTCTCTCGGTGTTCTCACTTAACCTTTTCGACTCCTTTTTCTAACCATTCTTTCTTCTATTTGTTTGTTGTCCAGGAGACCTGAGAGTAACCCGTTAGACCTTAACAATTTGCCGGAGGATTACAGTAGTAGAGACGGTATACAAGTAGTTTTCGAGGAAGGCTCTTCTTCTGGTATGCAAACTACGATTTTTGGTTGTGGTAACTTTGTATGTATGATTTGTCAATATTCCTAACATTTCAAGAAGATACAACAGAACTAAGAAAACGGAAGAGAAATATTATCCTTTATCTGGATTTTTTAAGGTGCAATTTTCACATGTCAATAAGTTGTGTATATTAATGGGCTGCAATTTCTTCTTTCCTTGCTTGACTTGTTCCCTTCCTTCCCTATTTATATTTTTGTACTTAACTAGCATGAAATCTTTTAACCCTTAATTAAAGAGGGAAGCAGATATACTCCGATTACAGAGGTGCAATTGTAAGAAACATAGAAAATCATGGTAACAGCTCATACCGCAAATTCGAAACCTCGGAGGAAACAAATAAACAGATAGAAAAGGAGCTGAGAAAAGGAATTTTATCCGGATTCTTATTCATGATTTGAGTAACTAGGGTTCGGCTTTTGGGGCCGAGAAAGGTCTCATCGGAGTGGCTCTAATTGGTTACTTTTGCTCCAGGGCTAAAGAAAAATAAAAGAGGCGCTAAGAACGGGAAAGATGACTGTGGTAAGGTCTATGAGTGTAGGTTTTGTTCCCTCAAGTTCTGTAAATCTCAAGCTCTTGGAGGGCACATGAACCGACATAGACAAGGCAAGTCATTAACTATGGTTTCTTTATATATTTACTTATCTGTTTACATAAAAAAAGGACAGTGAAGCTTCAACTTTTATTCAGTTTCTCATATGCATAGCATGGACAGAGGCTGCAACTAAACAAAGATATGTCTGTGCCATAAGTTAGCGACGTGGTCATGTCAATCTTCAGGCAGACCAACTTGAAGTCGGGGTTTTTATATCTGTTTTATTGGGGTTGTGGACACTTTCTTTGTTTACCATGATTTTGATTTTGGTTTACTTTGTTTGCTACTCAGAGAGAGAGACAGAAACATTAAACCAAGCTCGCCAACTGGTCTACAGAAAAGATAATAACCTAGCCCAAGGTGGTCATCTCGGGTACGTAACCATACATTCCATTCCTAGCCAACTGCTTTTCTCTATTTTAATCATTTTCATCTTTATTTAGTGCATTTTAGATTCAGATCATAACTAGTTTACCAAAATATAGTCCATTGCACCCAGTGCAATTCTTGTTTGATGTTGTTCACTTCTAGTCACTAATTGTATATCATATTCTTGTTGTTTAGCAGTTGCAATTCAATAGCACCAGGGCTCTATCATCCAGGAGGTAACATTAATGGAGATCCACATAGATCAGTCTACCCATCAGCAAGATTGTTTTCTGGTTCTCCGACAACCCTTTTACCACCACCACACCAACAGAATCTCTACACATCTCCTTCTCGCATGCCTCCATATTCATCACAGTATACACAACAACCCTTCAACGATTACTACGTTGGTAATGTCTTTAACAACAGCTCCCAAAATAGTTACTCGTCTTCTCAACAAGTTATAAGTTGTAACAATATGAGGAGCACAGATTCTATGTATACTTGCATTGGTGCGCCGGTAGGGCATAATGCATTAGGGCCTAGTTCGAGCCGTGGGTCTGAGGTGAATGCTAGAGACGGGTCACTGAGCCATCAGGAAGAAGGATTTAATTGGGGAAGGAGCTATGCAGCAACAACAGGAGTTGGATTTCGGCAGCATCGTTTGGATCCTACTACATCGAGCAATCGATTTCAAGATTGGTTCTAATTGAAGATTGTTTTGTTTTCTGCTTTGCTTCTTTCTAATTGTATCACTCACTTTTGTTTCTTCCTTGTAATGTGTTTGGGTGGGCTGCATAGCGGTGAAATGAAAGTATTGATATGGTTTGACACGGCAGCCACAGAGAGAGAGAGAGAGAGGGGAGAAGGAGAGGGACTTAACAAACTGACAGATGGGGTCATGCAAGGTAGGAGTGAAGTTTTTTGGTTCATGTACAGGGATAGGGGCAGCTTTTTGAGCTCGTCGACACTCTCAGCTAGTTTGACTTCAAGTTGAGGGTGGGGGGCTAGGGGGATTGGAGGAGGGTTTGGATTTGGGACTTTGGAACAATGGGTGTGTCTGCAATATAAGTGTACCATCCAACAACTGTTAAACAATGTAAACTATAACTTGTAAGGTAGGACAATGTAGAGTTCCATTTGAACTGGAAGCTCCCAACCCCTCCTTTCGGCATTTAGAGTCCATTTTGCCCCTTTGCATTGTTACCTAGTCTCTCCTACTTTCTCTTTTCTTCCTTGTACTTTTCCTTGTGTTTATATAACATAATATATTATAAACAGTACCTTCTAATTAACTGGATTTTTATATCTTAGTAGTTTTTCACTGTAGAATCTTGTATTTCATTTTAATTTCTTCTGTTTTAATAAGTTATGAAAATTATAAAAGATAGTTTTAATTTTTTGTCATAAAATAATTTCATTATTAATTAAATAAACTTTATTTAATTATTTAATATTAAGTACTATAAAAAATTATGACTAGTATTTCAAAATATTTTTAAAATTGGATATTTAATTCTAGACAACAACATTCATTCTTGAAATACAGATATATTTTAATAAATAAATCTTAGTTAATAAATAAAATTTTACAAAATTTTCACTTCTTTAATTATTTATTCTAATAAACTAAAAACATAATTACGTGATTCATTCTTAAAATTATATGTATCCAATTTATATTAAAAATATAATTATATTGATATTAATAATTTGAAATTTTTTATTTAAACAATAGTGCTGCTTTTTAATTAGCGCCTTGATCAGGTACATATTATGGTCAAGAATTGGTGCTCGGTCTATCAGTGCTACTTAATTAGGATTTATCAGTTTTATGGTACAGTGATGTGATTGATAGTCTTGGAGGTCAATAATAACGTTTTAAAACTTTCCCTTCGGCATTTACAGGAATGACTTGTATTAAGTTGATGAATTTAGAATCGTGCGATGCGAGTAGAGATCCACAGTACATGGTAAAAAGTAAAAACAAAATTAGAGCATAAAATGCACAGTTGGACAATGAAATACGTCTTGAGATCCTATGTCTTCATTTTGGTGTACCTATTATCTCCAATTCAATCCAAGCCATCTATTTATGTGAGTCTCACATAAATAAATGACTTGGATCAAGTGGAACAAAGTAGATACACAAAAATAGATACAAATCTTCTGTACCGATGAAATACCCCCATCGTCGTTAGTGATGTTAATTTCCTCTAAAGTAATGTGAATGCGAATCACTTCCGAAGTCGAAAATGGGACTGGATGTTATCACAGTAAAATTATTGGATTTTGTTACTCGTCCCAACTAAGGTCCTTTGTGTTAAGAGTATTTTATCAGTTGACCTTTATTAATTATAAATTTTTTAATATTTTTATATCTAATTAATATAAAATATTCTAAAATATTCTAGTACTTTTTTTTTAGAAGTAAAAAATATTCTAGTACTTTAGTCAAGAGAATTATGCAATTATAAAGGATGAATATTGTTGAAAATTGACTGAAAAGTGCCACATATTTCCCTTCTTTAGTTGTACTTGTAAATTAAAGTTATGGAAAAAAAATCGTGCATTAAAAGCAAAAAGTCAAATGCCGTCGGGAGCCTTAAAAGCACAGATTTAGCCTAATTTAGTACAAGAATATTAATAAAATTTAATGAGAGAAGTAAAAATTGTAAGTCTTTCTAAAAAGAAAAAAAAGTAAGAGTAGGATCTGTACTTGACTTTGCCTGCATCAGCGAACCTAATTGACAGACCATGCAGCATCACAGAACCTATGGAATAGTTTGAGTGCTTAAGAGAGGAGATGAATGTAAACACTAACCCTATCTTAGCTAAAACCCTAAAAACATGGAGTCGAATAGACCGCTACTGCCCACCACTTCAACTTGCATACGGAAAGATAAGATAAATTAATATTTTCATAGTATACAGGCAAAATGAAATCTCATTCCATTCTTTATTGCAAGCAGGTTTTATTATTCGTAGAGATTTCCTCCAATGAATCTTTTATTTAATATAGCATGTCTTTTAAATACAATTATATATCAATTCCTTTTTTCAACAAAAAATAATAACAAATTAAAGAAACGTAAAATGACTAATTAAAATTTTCAAGAGGCCTATAACAACAAGCATTAATGAGTCAGACTTTTTTTTTTAAATATGAAAAATGAATTAAAACTATAAGACTGCCAAGACAATTGATACAAAGTTTTACGAAAGACTAGCAAGACCTAGGAAGAAAAAGCAAAACAAATCAGTCAACATATTAAGCTACCGTAAACTGTGCCACACGCAATGCGAGTGCTTCATTTTTGTGAGACATATCAGAACTGATGCCAACCTACAAGAAGATCTTCAGACAACATTTTTCTTATGACCGACTGCCTTCATGTGGTTGTTATGTACCAAGTAGGGCCGAGCGTGAACTACAACAAGAGCCCAATAGTAAAGATGAGCAAGTTGGCCCTAAGCATTTGGTGGAGGGTCGCTTATATGGAGAAATGGGTTAAGGGAATGGTTAAGCAAATTGTTATGAAAAATGTATTTCTTCCTCTCATCCCCATCTCTGTGTATCCTCTTCTCATCTCCCTTCTGAATCGTTCCTATACAATTCTTATACTTGTATTTCCCTTATCAATCAATACAGATTTCCAGAATTCCCTCTGTTAACTTCTTATCTACTGTTACTGTTACAATATTTCCTCTGTTGCGATAAGTGTTCACAACAATGGTGCTTTCATTGCACTCTCCACAGATGGGAGAGCAACCAGTGACGATGGCTCGGTTTTCAGGCTCCAATCCAGATCGGTGGATACTTCAAGCGGAACATTACTTCAATTTCTACCGGATCCGTGACGATGATCGAGTACCCATTAGCTCTTTCTATTTTGATGAGGATGCAGCCTATTGGTTTGATTAGATGTTTAGAAATCATCAGCTCTCTAGTTGGTCGGCGTTTCAGACGGCCCTCTTGCAGCGGTTTCGCGCTCCACACCAGGCAGAGCATCCACACCGGGAGCCTCCTTCGATTGCTTCCTTGGCTGCGGAGAATACTCGTCTTCTTCGACAGATTTTGGATCAACTCACTTCCCTTGTGAACCAGATACCACCGACTGAGAACGACCCGGGCAACATTGGTGTAGCTCAAGTGATGAAACAAGAATGTGTATCAGGCGCAGATCAAGGGTTCGACGAAATGCCCAAGCCAGTTTCCGATGAGACGTTGGTGTTCGATATTGGAGAGAACGATGCAGCGAATGACTCACAAATCATTGATGAAGCTGAAGTGTTCGATGATATGTTCGAGCTCTCCTCTAATGTTTCCGACTCCGTCAACGTCTCTATTGAATCGGTGGTTCCGCCACAGGCGAGTTATGTCGACGACGAGGCCGTTGACTCCCACAAGACGCTGCCAAACAAGCTTCGACGCGGTTATCCCTTCATTGACTGTAAGTACCCAGCCCTTACACGTCGGTTTGATACTCTTGGTATTATTTCAACAGCCATGAACTGCTTCGTCTCTGTGCTACCTTATGATTTATTTGATTTTGGGTCTATATCTCTGGTTGTTGACGTTGACGACCCTTACGGATTTCGGCTCTTGGTGATGGGAAGGAGCTCTCCTGATGTTTATGTCGTGAGTGCAAAAGTTGGGCTGTTGTTGGATATGTCTGAACAGCTTGTGGATTTTCCTTTCCTGTTGCAAGTGTTTGATACAAATCTTGAGTGTTGGCAGACTACTGATTTGTTCCAGTCGAAACTTTTTGATCCGGGAATTTCCAAACATTTATTGGAGGCCAATAGGTTGATTGATAGTCGTTTAAGTGTTTATTTTGTTCACAACAGGTTTTCACCTGATGAATATTCATTTCCTGCGATTCTGAAATCGTGTGCTAAGTTTATGGGGATTGCAGCAGGTAGGCAGGTTCATGGGTTGGTTGTTAAGATGGGTTTGCTTAGTGATCTTTATGTGCCAAACTCGCTTGTCCATTTCTATAGTGTAGGTGGGGAGTGTAGTGATGCTGGTCAAGTGTTTGATGAGATGATTGTGAGAGACACGGTCTCATGGGCTGGTATTGTATCAGGGTATGTCAGAGCAAGCTTGTTTGATGAAGCTTTATCTCTGTTTTCGAGAATGGATGTTGTACCAAATGTTGCAACTTTCGTTAGTGTTCTAGTTGCTTGTGGGAGAAAGGGATGCTTGAGGGTAGGAAAGAGGATTCACGGGTTGATTTTTAGGCGTGCACTAGAAGAGAACGTAGAGGCTAACAATGCTCTTCTAGATATGTATGTTAAATGTGAGTGTCTGAATGAAGCAAAACAAATTTTCGATGCGTTGCCCATGAAAGATGTTGTTTCTTGGATGACTATAATAAGCAGATTGGTGCACTGTAAACGTCCCAAGGAGTCCTTGGAATTGTTTTCTGATATGCAAAAGCTAGGCATTAAGCCTGATGGCATTATACTTACGATTGTCCTTTCGGCATGTGCCAGCCTTGGAGCTCTTGATTATGGGAGGTGGGTACACCATTACATCGTTCGTAGAGGAATTCAATGGGATATTCATATTGGAACAGCTATCATTGACATGTATGCCCAATGTGGCTGCATAGAGCTGGCGTTGCAGACTTTTGATGGAATGCGTAGTAAAAATGTCCGAACATGGAATACTTTGTTGAATGGCTTGGCAATGCATGGGCATGCCTGTGCGGCACTCAGAATTTTCAATGAAATGGTTAGGTTAGGCATGAGGCCTAATGAAGTGACGTTTCTCTCCATTTTAACAGCTTGTTGCCATTCTGGCTTGGTAGATGAAGGGCGTCACTACTTTCACCAGATGATGAGTGATGAGTTCAAACTTTATCCGAGATTAGAGCATTATGGTTGCATGGTAGATATGCTTTGCAGGGCTGGACTTTTGGACGACGCTTTAAAGCTGATAAAAGGTATGGATATGGAGCCTGATGTGTTAATAATAGGAACTCTTCTCAGTGCTTGCAAGGTCAATGAAATTGGAGAACTGTCCCACGACATACTCGATCAGCTTGTGGAGGTTGACTCTCACGATAGTGGGGTTCATGTGCTTCTCTCAAATGTATCACCAACTTGCGGTGAACTGGCTTTGTGTGAAACTGCGACTTATTGGAGAGATGGCTTACAAGTTCAACTTACCGGATTCCACTCGGACTCGTCCGAGCATGCTGCTTTTGTGCTTAGACAGTGGTTGATCCCATGGGACTGGTGCTGCGTTCCCAAACTCAACCTTGCGGACAAGGTTGTTTTAATGGGGACGGTATTGTTATGTACCAAGTAGGGCCGAGCGTGAACTACAACAAGAGCCCAATAGTAAAGATGAGCAAG
>JANIPN010000003.1:33968864-33990670 GCA_027478595.1 Erythroxylum anguifugum
TCAATTGGGGGTCATGATGTGTTGCTAGATACCGCTCATGACTTGCTCAGATTAAGTGTTAATTTAAGTGGCCAACATAACCGGGAACCTTATGGGTCACACGCATAAGAGTGATTCGGAGAATTCGTAAAATAGTTTTAAACAGAGATCCAATATATGGAGAGCGATATAACTAAATAGATCCTGATGAGATCGAGATATGTCCCGATGAGATCGCGACATCGATATTGCTGAAACAGGTCTCCGGTGTTTTTTCCTATGCCGGGACCCGGTAGGCCGGTAGGACCGACCCCAGTGTGACTGGACCACTTCAGCATTTATATATATATGTCTTATTAATTAATTAAGTAATATATATATATATATCATCATCGTTGAAAGAATAAGGAGAAGAGAATGAGAATAAGACAAAACCTTGTTAATTTATTAATATATGTCTTCAACGTGGAAAGTAGTCTTCCTTTATCATTTATTGTCTTTAATTACTAATGAGACAAATGGCTAAAAAGACAAAATGGAAGGATGATTGTCGTGAATGTATAAAGAGTCTTTAAGAAGTTAAAAGACTAAGGTTTATTAAAAGGTGTAATAACCTAAGCTCTCCATCGGTTTTGAGCTTCATCATCTTCTCCAAGCTTCATCAACGTTTCCACCTTAGCTCTCCAAGAATAAGGTAAGATTTAGCAGTCTTCACTTTATTCTAGTTATTCCCGGGTCAAAGGGTTTGCCCCGGTTAGGTTCTCCGACCTCTGCGTGGATACCGTTAGAGACGGTCTTCTTTGGCCGTTATGGTTTGACTTTGTTATATAGACACATGGATCCTGGCTTTCGGGAACGTCCCGGGATAAAAAAATTTTGTTTTCCGCACCGTGTGTATGTGATACACACACCGGGATTTTCCTACACATAGACACCTACAGGTTGAGTTGCATGACATGCATCGTCTATGTTCTTCACTGCCACTTGAATCTCTTCTTCTGTGAGATCATCTTCATGTCCTTTAGGAAACTTCTTCTTCTTTCCTTTTCCTTTGTTTATTATCGATGTTGGACGTCTAGGTTGTACATCTGGTATAATCTTGATTGTTGTTCTACTTGTTACCGGATAGATGGTATAACGATCTTTCGTAATCTTCAATGGATATGGTTATGTCTTTTCATCTCGCAGAATACTATATAGTCTCTTCAGGGCTTAGAAGATGTATCGTCTGATCATTTACTGTTATAGGCTCAACTTGAACCTTAACTATTTGTTTAGAAGGTTCTTTGATGATAATTGAACCTCAGTTACGATCAGGTGTTGATTCTTCTATGACCTTCATCTTCAAATCTTCTTTCTTTATCGGTTGAGGAGGGTTGTAGGGTTTCAACAGTCTGTGTCTTTTGTGGAACATCAGATGATGAAACCTTCTTCTGAATAAGCTTCATCTTCTTTTGTTCTTCTGCTAGTTTGGAAGAGAATTGTCTTTGAGGCTTCTTCTTCTCAAAAACTAACTTCCTTTTTATCTCTGACTCTCCAGATAATTGTGCTAATTGAGTCTGAGGGATAGAGACAATTGGTTTGGTAGGCTGCTGTTGTTGCTCTTGCTCTTTTTTACTCTCAGAATCTCCACCAAGAATCAGAACTTTCTGCTTCTTCTGTTCTTGTTGTCGTAAGGTCATTAATCTTGGTGACCTTCTTGACTTTTAGTGCCTTTCTGATTGGAGCATCTCAGCCTTCCTCTTTAAAGACACCTATTGTTGAACCTTGCTTTCCTTCTGTTTTGGAAACGTCTTGACTTGTATCGGCACATTAGACGATTGTTCAACCTTTTCCTCTCCTGATATTCTTCCGGATAATCGAGGTTTTGCTTGTTTTTCCGACGGAACATAATCGTTCTTGCTTCGTCTTACTAACAACTCCTCCTTAGACTGTGCTTTCGGTGTGAAATCTACATCCACTTCGGCTTCAGTCTTGATCCCCATTTTGTGAATATTAGACGCATTAATAACACTCTTAACATTCATCTTTATTCTGTTTCCACTATCAAGTAGGATTCTAAAATTTTGAAGAATCTTGTTAACAACATACTGTAAGGTAAAGAACTACTCTTCAGATGATAATCCTCCCTAACCTTTATCATGTACTTCAAAATCAATAACGGAAGATTAACAGATTGGTGAGTGAGTAGATGAAATAGACAATGTTCATCATTTTTTTCCTTTGCATCAATTATTTTCATTACGAGAATTAACCGAATATTTCCTATGGATATGATCATAACTCACCACATCTACAAGTTTTTATTGTTCATATTTAGGAAAATTTTGTAGTGCACTTGACAAGCGTTGTCAACTATTATCCCACCTTTCATGGTTACACACTATACTGGACTCACCCACTCGCTATCTGCTATTGGGTATATAATTCCTGCATCCAAAAGCTTGATAATCTCATTTTAAACAACTTCTTACATGTTCAGATTCAATCGTCGTTGCTTATCCCTTACTATTTTACATCCATCCTCGAGATTTATTCTATGTAGAACAATGTTGAGACTTATCCCTCGAATGTCTGATATTTGCCACCCCATAGCTCTCATTCTTCTCTTTATCATCTCAACCACATTCTTTTCCTATTCCTCATCCAACTGATTTGAAATAACTATTGGTAGTGTTTGATCCTTACCCAGAAATGCATACCTTTAATGCGTTGGTAGTGGTTTGAGCTCAATGGTTGGTGGTTTCTTATAACAAGGTGTGGTTGGGCACTTTGTTCTCTCTAAGGGTTCTTGCTTTTGATTGTCATCTAACTCGCCTTCTTCTACACTCGCTCATTGTCATCTACTTCACTTTTTTTCTCAATCGTTGTTCTTTGCTATTCCTCCACACAATCATCCATCACATCAACTTTTATATAAATGTTTCGCTCAACCTTGCTTTTCAATGTCCTATTCATGTTACCTTTTCATAAAGCATAATTAAGATCCCTTAATTAACATTAATGAGTGCCTACATAGTGTTCATGAATAGACATCCCAGAATAAGTGGACATTGCTTGTCTTCTGCAATATCATGAATTATAAAGGCAACAGGAATAACAAATTTGTCAACCTTTACTAGAACATCTTCCATAACCCTAAATGGTTTCTTTATCAACTGATTTGCTAATTGAATTGTTATTGAGGTTAGCTTTATATTGTCTAGCTTCAATTTCCTAAAAGTAAACGACGACATAAGATTAATACTTGCACTAAGATCACACAAACATTTAGAAAATTCCACACCATTAACAATGCAAGGAATAATGAAAATCCCTAGATCTTTTAATTTTGATGGCATGTTTTTAGTGATTATCAAACTATAGTTGACTATTAAGGCTAATGTCTGCTTCGAGTCCTAAGTTTGCTTGTGGAAAAATAAATCCTTTAAGAATTTCACATACTTGGGGATATGTTCAAGAACTTTTGGAAATGAAAAACTCAAAATGTAGCTTCTTAAACTTTTCCAAAAAAATTTCAAATTGGCTCTCTGTAAGGTTTTGCCTTAATCTCTGTGGAAATGGTAGCTTGGGTACATATGGTGGAGGAGAAATGTAAAAGGGTGTCCTCCTCTTTTGTTACCTTCTGTTTGACTTTCTCTTGACTTGTCTCAACCTGATCTTTGGCTTCCTTTTTAACTAGTTCTGCCAACTCAAATGCATTGCTTTCACTTACTCCTTCAGGTTGGATTCAGCAGTACTGGGAAGGTAACCTAAATTTCTTACTATCACTACAGTTACAAGCAGGCTGCCCACTTGTACCTCTAGGTTGTGAATGGAAGAGGCATGACTCTTAAGCATTAGGTTAGTGCTCGCTTGTGTCTTCTTCTGTTCTGCATCCATATTATTAACCTTGGAGCCTATAGAGCCTACCACATCCATTATTTTGACAAATTGGGATTCCATCTTTGACTCTAGGCTTTCGTACTTTGACTCCTAATTTCTTGACCTATTTTGGAATCTTGGCAGTCTTTGTGGTCTTAAATTTACACTTGCAATGTTATTCTAGGAAAAATTTAGGTGATTTTTCCACCTAGAGTTATAAGTGTTTGAGACAGGATTGTTACTTGATCGTTCTGGCATACCTAAATATTTCCTTGGTCCATTCCATTGTTGTTCATCAAATGGCTATTGTGATGCTGATTATGCTGGAGACAGGATTGATAAAAAGAGTACGAGTGGAGGATGTCACTTTCTTGACCACAACCTAGTTTCCTGGTCAACTAAGAGACAAAGCTCAATTGCTCTATCCACCGCAGAATCTGAGTACATGTTAGCCGCAAGTTGTTGCTCACAAATGTTGTGGATTAAGTACCAGTTAGAAGATTATTCAATATAAGAAGAACAAATCCCAATCTTCTGTGACAACACAAGTGCTATCAACCTATTGAAGAATCCAATATAACACTCGAGGGTAAAGTATATCGAAGTTAGACATCATTTCCTACGAAACTACGTACAAAGGAAGATCGTAACTCTACAGTTTGTTAAGAAAAAGTATCAATGGGCGGATATCTTCACCAAGCCAATATATGGTCATATTGTCTATATATTTCACAAACCTGTTGCATTGTGTTTACTAAACTGGATGAGGCATTAATATTGATTAGTTTTCTAGTTAATGCAACTATCTACGCCTATATGGCTAAAGTTAGCTCTATTGCCATGATTCCCTTTTGTTCCTTCACATTGTATGGTCTACTTCTTTCAGTTGACCACAGAAAATTGTTAGTGGTTATGTCCTTAATCAGATTTTATGCAGCATCGATGGTTTTTCTCACCAAATAGCCTTCGGCTATTACATCAACTGTACTCCTAGTCGCTGCATTAGGTCCATTATAAAATGTCTGCAATAACAGCTTTCTTGGCTGGTTGTGATGAGGACAACTTCTCTATAGCTCCTTGAATCTCTCCAATGCCTCGTAGAGGGATTCTCCATCATACTGCTGAAAGGTTGAGATCTCCTTGATAATCCAGGTCATCTTTGTTAATGTAAAGTACATAGCTAGGAAAGCTTGCACTAACTGGTCCCCATGTAGTTACATGCTCTAGATTAAAAGAATTTAGCCATGTCTTTGCTTGATCTTTCAGTATGAAGGAAAAAAGCCTCATC
This sequence comes from Erythroxylum anguifugum, assembly GCA_027478595.1. NCBI lineage: Eukaryota > Viridiplantae > Streptophyta > Magnoliopsida > Malpighiales > Erythroxylaceae > Erythroxylum > Erythroxylum anguifugum. Next base: position 33,973,996 of record JANIPN010000003.1, read on the forward strand.
CTTTATGTCTCATCGAATAATCCATTATACCAAAATGTATTGCAAATTTCCAAAAAATTAGCAAAGTAAACATTTGAAACCTGATGTGGTAAACCATAGAATTAAACACTAGTTTGCAAAATATTCAATAAAGCAGGTTTGAATTCAAAATTATTCGCATTAATAGCCGATCTGGCAATCCCTATTGGTTCGGATTGAACCCAAGCCACACAAAATCCATTAATGTTCTTTGGTCACTACCTTGATCTGCCATTATCTTTTTGATTTCGTCTTGAAATCTTTCTTTTTTTAATTCCCTTTCAAGTTTGGTGATGTCAAGTTTGTTTAATCTGCTTGCACTTTCAGAACTTCTCGTGTGCATAAACTTGTTACATATAAGTAAAGAGCATCAAATAAAAATAAAAAGAAAGATCAAATCAAAATAATTCAATTCACACTTGATGTTAGGTGTAATCCCCGGTTATGGTGCTAAAAACTTAATAGCTACTTCATGTTTAGCTCAAAGTTTTAAAATTAATTGAAGTTGCTATACTACAAGTATACGACTCATATAAAATAATATAGCAAGGTATCATCTCCTTGAGGATTGGCTAGTCACCTTGTAATTCAAATTGACTTTTATTTAACTAAACCAAAAAATGAGAGATTGAAATTGCAAAAATTATCAATTTAAAGACTTGCAAACACACTTCAAAATGTCACAAAAAAAGAACACAATGTTGGTTTAGAGAATCAAACTATAGAGGTTAGGTTCATTCTCTCCATACCATGTAATCCCTCACTTTGGTAATGAAATCATACTTAGTCCTAGGCATTCTAATGTACTGGCCCTCCCTCTCTTAATAATCTAACTCAAAATAATGATTATGTTCGGTATGTGATCTCTGAAAACCTTTAAGTGGATATGAAGTAACCTATTGAATAACCATAAAAACAACCAAGATCTCTCTCTAAATGTCATGTTAGCTTGATGTGTGAAGTATTCTCAAGGCTACCCACTCTCATGGTACATCCAAAATGATTTCCTAACTTCATTTCTCAATGTAGGCAAGGTATATAAAGTCCACACATCATAAGCAATAAAGCAAACCATATATTAAATCAAAGTGAGTTCTTACATAGTTATGGTAATAACAACCCTAAAATCTACTTAGAAATCCATTAAAAGCATCAAAAGCATCCTCACAACAAGTCCATTCATCTTCTCCATACAATAACTAAATAAAAACAAATGAGAGAAGAGAGAATATAAGGCTTATGAGGTGAAGAACAAAGCTGGAACTTGGTGTGGTAGCTTTAAGATCTCTTGAAATCATTTGATACTCCTTGAAAATCCCTTAAAAATATTTCTATATCCTCCTTTTGTTGTGCTGCACGACCCTCCTCTTTTCTAGGGTATAAAATATGGTTTTTATACCCCTTTGGGTGCTTAAACCGATTTAGGATATAAGTGGAGCAAGCTGGAAAATTCCAGCTTCTATCTAGGTCATGATCATGACTTTTCTAGCCTTATTTTCTTCTTTTGTTTCTCCTTTGATACCTACAACAAGTCCATATGCAAGTAAGTTGATAATTAACGCAAATAAGGTCCAAATCCTGCCTAAACATTGACATACAACCATGCAAAATGTATGTACATCAAAACACATAAAAAGCAAGCTTAAAAACTTTCATTTAGAACCTAACATGCAATTTATCATATACAATCACATACACATGCAAGTTATATGCAAATTAGCCTTTTTTTGTAGTGACGAATCTTGTATGAGTTTCTAAGAAAAGGAATTTGTCAAATTTTCAGGTTCAAGACAAAACATAGGCTAAACATCTTAGTATGTATGCTAAACATTCAAATTATCCCATAAAATGACTTGGACAATCCTATAACAAATATCACTTATCACTCTCTGGCTTACTGTTAAAAGAAAGCTTGGTGTAAGAATAAAAATTGTTATTTATAGCTGATCTAAATTGATTGTGTGATATATAATTCCTAATTGTAAAGTCATAATCACATCTTCCTCATATTTTCTTATGCTCAAATAATTTGGATCACCCTTATACATCTTTGTAATTTAGATTGGAATATTGTGGATTGACTTGATACAATGAGGTAATTGATCTTCACAACCTCGATAAGGCCTTTATCATGTAAAGAATTAAAGCTAACCTTATTGGACCTATAGTAGACCACCATTGAAAGGTAAGGCGTTACTATTTAAACAACCTCACCATTGGTCTAAGACTTAAAACCTATGATTTTGACTCATACAGTTCAATTGAGTTAACTTCATGAATATGGTCCTCTTTTCTTAAAGAAAACTTTGTTATTCCAACTCAATCAAAACATCCACAAAAAATGTCTAGGTCCCAACACTTCCAGTATACACTTTGATTCTTGAAAGAACAAAGGTTAGATAGTTCATACTAATTAGATACAAAATTTATAATAAAATACATATAAAATACACCCATTGTATTCTATATGCCACAAATATGTATAATTATGCCTATATGACACTAGAAATCTCTCCATAATACCTATAGATTCTTTGTTTAATTATTCTTCTAAACTTTTGATTTTTGTTTTTATTTTCTATGTTTGTGAGCTAAATTTATTTAGTGCCTAGGCTAGATAAGAGGGAATGGATATTATGATTTGATCTTTCTTTTAATGCAATTTGATTTAATGATTCCTTGTGATTCAGTTATACATTTTTATTTTTTGAATTAATTCAATTTATGATTTCATATAATTGAGATTGATAAATCTTTTTGTATGAATACATCTACTATAAGTGGAAGGTGTTACATGCAAACCTAGAGATAGCTCGACAAAAATCCTTTAGATTAGGGTCAAAACTAATAGTGAAATTCAAGAATCAAGTAATGCAATCTTAGGAGTTTTAATTAAAAAGAGGTTTCGTTACATATTCATTAGTTTTTTGATATTGATTGATCTTAGTGTTATCTCCATTATGGTTTATTACTTATATTGAATATTAGTTTAGTTTAATTTTAATTAAATGATCATCATAATTATTGGTTAGATAATAGAAAAGAGGTTACTACGAGTACTTGTAGTCCTTGTGGGATTGATACTCCATATTCAATGACATTATACCATAGAGAACAACACTCATAATAAGTTTCTGGCATCTTTATTAAGGATTAGAATATTAGGAACACCCAATTTTTTATTAATATAGCCATTATTTCTCGTTTTATTTCTTTTTACTTTTTTATTTTAATTTATTAAATCTTTAGTTTGGTCACTTCTTCAGGTCTTTGGGTTAGTTTATGACCCAAGGAAATCTATCACATTTAGTTAACGAAGATTTAAAAATTAGGAGGATAACTTGTAGAAACCTTCTAAAGACCCTACTTAGAGAGTTTGAGTTAGGTCGATAGATGGAACACTTGGAAGGTCAGATTTATATTGAAGGATTAGTTACTCTGGTAGACTAAACAAGGACCATATTTGATTATGCTAGGTTGGACTTGATTGGGACAAAGTCCAGCATTGTATAGACCTATTGTTACCGTCAACAATTTTGAGATTAAAACTAAGTATCATGTAGATGGTGCAATAGTCTGTCCAATTTGATAGGCTATGAGATGAGGACCCTAACACATTTATAGTAAATTTTCTAGAAATGTATGATTCCTTTAAGGTTAATGGAGCCAATGAGGATGTGATAAGATTAAAACTATTTCCATTCTCATTGAGGAGCAAGGTAAACAATTGTTGAATTCTCTGCCAAGGTCATCCCATACCATTTAGGACCAAGTGGTACAGAAATTTATTTGAAGTACTTTACATCAACTAAGACTACAAAGCTAAGGAATGACATCTTCTCTTATACCCGTAGGAGAGATTTAAGGAGATGTTAAGGAATTGTGCCCTTCTATAATAAGCTAAAGAAAATGAGAAGGTAGAGATAGATATAGTAGATGGGGGTATTTTTAACAAAAAAACACCAAAAAAAAGCTTAAGACCTTATTGAAGACAAAGTGATGAATAACTATTAGTGGTGCTCTTCTCAAGCAAAACTTAGCAAGCCACTGGAGTTTATAAAGTAGATGCACTTACAGCATTGGCAGCCTAGGTGGCGAGAGTATTGGATCCATATTATTTCACATTGGTGATCCACCTGTCACTATGACATTTAGGTAAGGGTTGCTTAGTAGTGTGGCTAACTTAATAACTTGTATATTGGGGCTATATTGCCTTATAAGCTAATTAATTTTTAGCAAATGTATCGAAGTAGTATAGTTTCTCTAAGAGTGGATTAAGGCTTTTTATGGAACTTTGGAAGGGCCTTATGGTGATCTGTGTGTTCTGTGCTCTAACCCAAGTAAGGAAGAAGCTCTGAGTAAGAAGATAAATAGATTGACAATGAATGCTTAGCTATTCTAGGTAATACAATGTGAGGTATATGGGCTAAAACATCCAGACTAACAACATCAAGCACCAAAACCTGAGTATGTGAATTATATGAGGAATGTTACCAGACCCCAGAATAATCCCTATAGTAATACCTACAATATAGGATAGAGGAATCACCTAAATTTCTTTTAGGAAAATCAAGGGCAGTCAAGGAACTACCCTCTACTAGGATTTCAACAACACTCACCTTAATAATAGAAGCCAAGCTTAAAAGAACTCATGGACATATTTCTTCTAACTTTAGAGGCAAGATTTCAAGCCACAAAAACTTCATTAAGAAATTAAGAGGTTTTTATACACAACTTGGAAAAGCATATCGGTTAGCTTGTAAAGCTAATGTTTGAAAGACAATAAGGGAGTTTGCCTAGTACCAACAAGACAAATCCTAAGGAACATATGATAGAAATCACCCTTAGAATTGGAAAAGAGCTCCAATAGGAGAATAAGACCCAAAATGAGAAAAATAGTGACATTAGGAATACAAAAAAAAGATGAAGATGAAGAGCACCTTCCAAAAGTCAAGGAATTTCAACCTATCATCCTTTAGTGTAGAAAGATCTTATGGATGAGCAGTTTGGTAAGTTTCTTGAACTATTTAAACAACTTCATATTAACTTACCTTTCATTAAGGCTTCTATGTAGATGCCGAATATTGAAAATTCTTGAAGGAGTTACTAACAATAAGAGTAGTCAAAGGAGTTGGCGGTTGTGATGTTAAGTGGAAGATGCTTGCGATTCTTCAAAAAAGCTACTATAATAGCTTAAAGTTCTAATTAGTTTTACTATCCCTTGTTAAATTGGTAGCTTAAAAATAAAAAAAGCTTTAATCGACCTAAGGGTTGGTATTAATATAATGCCTTATTCATTGTTTAAGAAACTAGGAATAGGTGAACCAAAACCTGCGAGGATAAGTTTACAATTAGTTGGTAAATCGGTAAAGTATCTTAGAGGTATTATTAAGGATATACTTGCAAGGTTAATACGTTTATTTTTCCCAGTTAACTTTGTGATTCTTGATATAGTCGAGGATATAAAAGTACCACTAGTTTTAGGTTGACCTTTTTTAGCCACTATTAGGTATATTATTAATGTTAGTGAGGGCAACTAATGCTTAGGTTTGCGGACAAAGAGTCACATTTAAAATATATGATGTTATGAATCATTCTCTTGAACATGTTAATGCTGGTTATTCTGGTGATATATTTGATTATTCAGTTTTGAATGTTTATATAATAATAAAAATTCTTGGAAGAATAAAAAGATCTTGTAAATTAATGCTCAATTCTCTTCATATATATTGATCCTCCCACATTTCCTCTTAAAGAGCTTAACCAAAGTAATGAGAAGATTTCTATGGGGAGCAAGATATAATGGGAGATTCCAAGGTGTGCTGGAATGAAATATGTAAACCTATAGAAGAAGGAGGTTTAAAAATAGTACTAATTAACTTAAGCAACAAAGTGTTTATGGTAAAGCGATTATGGAGATTAATAGAGAACAAAACTCCCTGTGAATGAAATGGCTGCACACATACTTTTAAGGGGAAAAATCTTATGGGAGATATCAACAAAGACTTCCTTTTCTTGGTTCCTCTCTCAATTACTGAAGTTAAAAGGAACTTTTGCAAGAAATATCAAATGTAAGGTAGGAAATAGAGAAAGGGCTTCGTTGTTCTTTGATAACTGAAACAATATAAAACCTCTAATCCATATATAACTAGTGTCGCAGATGTTGAATACTTTACCAAAGAAAGACAAGATATGTGCATAAATTGGTAGGAATTGATGGTCTAACTTTTTGATAGAATTAGCTTAAGTAATACTAAGTTACAACCCTAACTCTAAAAGGGAAGACTCATGCCAATAGTTAGGACACTCAACTAGTCTATTCACAAGAAAAACTTGTAAAGATTGGATAAAACCAAAAGGAGAAAAGATGTACTGGTACATAGTTGTATGAAGTAAATATCTTATGTCTAAAGTATCCTTTTCTAACGTGGTTAGCTATCAAGAGTATAATGGAAGTAATGGATAGATTGACTTACCTTAATCTATCTACCATATGCCCTCTATGCAATATGGCTCTAGAGACTCGAATGCAGCTCATCTTCGAATACAAACTTCTCAACTAGAATATAGAGTAACATTTAGGAGCTATGTCACCTCTACAGATCAAACCTCAGTTATGTAGAGCTTATTTAATGACTGCAAGTTGACATAAATATATCAAAAGGAAACTTTGTTGTTTATGTAATTTGCGTTAGGATGAGCATGTATAAAATATGGAATATGAGAAACTCAAGGTATTTTAAAGGTATTGAATGCTCTGAGAATACTGTTAAAAATGGATCCATCCAAGTGATTAGAGAACAGTTCTTGTTAAATGAAAAGGTAAGAAGATGTCAAGTGGGGATTGCAACTTCTTAGATAATTAGTTTATGATAAAGACTATGATGTCAAGCGAGATATTTTGTAATTGTAACTTTATATTGAAAAACATATAGTAAGCTAACTAATTTTTCTAAAGGAGCAATTAAGTGAGCTTGGATGCTATGACTTAATACTCTTTATATAGGTAAGAATGTCGGTGGTTTTCTAATAACTTAAAAGACCATTGATTAATGTTGTGTCCAAACGTATTGATTGTTTTTTTAATTATTTATATAATTTAATTCACCTTTTAAAAAAATCAATAAAAATGAAGAGGAGTAATAATGTTTTTTTCAAGGGGCCATTTGGTTCTATTTTCAGTTTTATTATATATATTTTTTGTTTTTATTTTCTTTAAAAAGTATATTAAAATAAATTTAAATAATAAGCTTGAATTTTTGCTTTTAGTTTTGCCTTTTCTCCCACTTTTAGAAGAATAAAAACAAAATTAGGCAATCTACTAAACCAGATACAGTATAGGCATGGCAACTAGAGTAGCTTATCTAATAGAAAAAAATCCAAAGAGCCAGGTTAGAACGATCTCACAAAAGCAACAAAGAAAGCATCAAGGAAACTCAATGCATAAGAATCATTATGCATATTCAGAGTTTCTAGTTGAAGCTAATTTGAGAGCTACATATATATTTGAATGTTACACTTATGTTAGTAAAAATAATAAATACTAATTAAATGCTGGAGATTAATTAATTTTATAAGTTAGTTAAATAATTTGTTTTTTTATTTTAATCTCTTGTATAATATTTATTAATGAGTATTAATGATACTAGTATCCTATTTAGATATTAATTTTTAAGTCAAATTTATCATATAAATAAGTAATATTTATTTAGTTGAAAATAAAATCTCATTATAAAAATGAAAATTAAAAAAGTAAATTTTATTTTTACAATTTTCATAAATTATGAAATAGAAATAACACTAAAATAAGAACAGAGGACAGAGAATCAATGAAGTAATTTTTTTGCTGAATTTAAAAAAAAATCTAAATAGAAACCGAATAAATACTTAAATAGAACCTCAGTAATGGCAACTTCTCTGCAATGATTGTTGATTGTGATAATCGACAGCGACCGTGCAAAATGAGTTAGAGCATTATGTGATCGTTGATTGTGATAATCGACAGCGACGGTGCAAAATGAGTTAGAACATTATGTGCTGAATGGACGCGGACTAATGAGAAAGGGTGCAACAACAAAACACGCCCTTTGTTTTGTTTCTTTGAAATGTAGTCAAAGAAAGCACCCTTAAGATTAGTGGGTTGGCGTGAGTGGCATATATTTTCGTCACTTAACCAAATGGTCAGGAATTTGATCCTTAAAAATACAACATATTCTTAAGCGAGCGATAGCCTTCTTTGATTTGAGATGTTCCCGTCGTGGACTTATCGCTCGCTCAAGAATATGCTACATTTTTAAGGATTAAATTCCTGACCACTTAACCAGAATATGCCGCATTTTTAATGATTAAATTCTTGGCCATTTGGTAAAGTGTCCGCGGCAGGAACATTTCAAATCAAAGAAAGCTATCACTCACTCAAAAATATGTTGCATTTTCAAGGATCAAATTCCTTACCATTTGGACTAATCTTTTTAAAAGAAAAAAAACACCCTTAGTCACATAAATAAACAATCAACCTTAAAAAAGCATAATCAAACTCTTTTTCTTTTTGGCATTTCATTCCCGATCTTAAATTAATATCCAAAGCAACACACGCATAGTGCATTTGATTTTCACTACCTTTGTGCCTTATTTGTTTATTACACATTCAACATAGCCGTAAGCGCGTTCTTGCGTCCAAAGTTCATTGAAGTATAAAATCAAGACCTTACATAATCTACACCTTCAAATTAGCGAGAATCACACTCTACCCTCCGTTGAACAATGGAGCTCGTTGTTCTCACATAAAATTACCACATGTTGGGTTGTCGTGGGTTTAAAACTCTTAACCTTTTGTCCCGACCTCTCTCCTTCTCTTCTTTTTATCTTCCAAAGTAGCTTTTCACTCTTTTCAAGTCAGCTGCGTAGAAAGCAAGTTCCACGCTTCACACTTAGCTAGCAGCAGCAGAACTCACACACAACTTCAGCCAATGGGTGAAGGCAAAGGGTCATCTCTGGTTCACCTACTGGTGATTCTTCTCAGCCTCGTGGCTTTTGGTTTTGCCATAGCTGCTGAGAGACGCAGAAGCACTGTAATTTCTTGTTTTCCTTTTTTTTTATATCCCTTTTTGTTTCTTAGTTTTTTTTCAGACGTGGATTGGTAGTTTCGAGCATTGGCTATTTATCATTTCTAGGTTGTCGTTAAATCTTTATGCTTTGGTCTTTGGAACTTCAAAGTTGTTTGCTTGATTATGGGATTCTGCTCTTGTTTTAGATGCTTGCGCTGGTTTCTGGAGGTGGTAATTGGAGATCTGAATGATGTTTAGTAGTTAGTGAACAGATTTGCATTTGTTTCTGATTGTTTGTTTCCCAAAGTGTGTGGCTTTTTTTGTAGTTTACTTGTGCTTCAGTACAGCTTCATTGGTGTTAATGAGATGAGATGAGGATCTGGGTAGCATAGGATAATTTTAGACCTTTCAATTCTTTTTATAGACGATCCATGACTTGGAGCTGAGTTAGATGCCTTAAGCATGTAGAAAGGAAAGAACCTCGAGTAAGAGAAATGCTTTGTATTTTTGTATGTCTAAATTATTACATGGAGGAGTATTTATAGATGATTTTGGTTATACATATATGTTTTTTTTATATAAGACATATCCCTAATAATATGCTACTGTTATACAAGAATATGCTGCTGTTATATACTTTAAGATTCTCCTTTGAACTCAAGGTGGTAAGAGTTTGACATCTTGAGTTTGAAAACAAGATGTCAAACATATAACTCTAATTAGCATTAGAGTATGCTTATAACTCTAATAAAGATGAATGATAGAAGTGGAGATTATGAAAGATTGTATATGATATATTGAAGCATACCAAGAACAACAGAGGAGGGGTATAATGTGCTGACATGAATTGCCTAACAATGTGAATAACATAGGTGATATTAGGACAGGAGATAGTAGTATATAAGATTGCTAACTAATTGGTGATAAAGAGTACCATCACTGAGGAGTCGTAAAGAAAGAAGATAAATTAATTCTTCATAATTTTTATGTGAATAGTATAAGGAATATATAGGACAATACAACGCTAATCACCTCCTTAAATTATGAAGAATCTATTTAGTTTCTAAGTAATAAAATCTCAACTAACTAATAGAAAATCAGCTAATTATCTATAGAAAATCAACTAATTATCTCTACAGATATTTATTTGAGGAAATTCATCTCTAGTGAGGATAATGTCGTTTGCATTCACAATTAGAATCACAGTCCTTCCTTCTACAAAAAGATTTTATGAATACAATATGATCAGACTACCCCTGTAAGAAACCTTGAGACTTCACAAATCTTGTGAATCTTTCAAACTAGGCCCTCAGTGATTGTTTCAGCCTATGTAGCACGGACACGGCAAAATGGAGTCGGACACTCACTGACACACAGTGGACTGACACACAGTGGACACAGCTCGGACACGTCTGGAGACCACTCGGACATTGCTTAATGGAATATATGCTCCATAGAATATATGCTTCATGTTTTTTTAGAGGGGCTTATAAAGTATCAAATATGAATAAACTATCAAAATGTTGGAAGTCTTAAAATACATCAATCAATATATATCATATTCTTAATTTTAAAATTTATAATATATATATATATGTCGTGTCCGTGTCCACCAAATTTTAAAAGTTGGTGTGTCCTCGTGTCCGTGTCCCTGTCGTGTCCGGTGTCCGTGTCCTTGTGTGTGCTTCTTAGGTTTCAGCCCATATAAAGATTTTTTTTAATTTTCATGTCCTTTTTCCGAAGCTTTCACTAAATCCTAGGGGAGGCTCCATATACACTTCTTTTAAATCTTCATTTAGGAAGGCATTTTTCACAGCCAACTGATGTAAAGTCTAATCTAGATTAACCACAAGAAAGCAACACTCTCGTAGTCTTTAACTTAGCAACAGATGAAAAAGTTTCTGAATAATTCATACCATAGGTCTGAGTAAACCCCTTAGCAATGATGGGAGCCTTATATCATTCAAGTGATCTATCAAAATTGTACTTTACAGTGAACACCCATTTACATCCGACTAGTGTTTTCCCTCTTGGAAGATCAACTTCCTCTCACGTTCATTTTTTCTCCAAAGCTCTCATCTCCTGTAAGATTGCATCCCTCCACTTAAGAATATTTAGACCCTCTTGTATATTCTTAGGAATGGAAACATTGGATATTTGGAAGTAAATACTTGAAATGGAGATAGACTTGTATATGATATGAAGTTATACAAAGGATATTTGGTATAAGTTCTAGAACCTTTCCTAAGAGCAATGGGTAAATCTAAGATTTCATCCAACTCTGGAATAGGTATTGGTTCAGGTGACACTGACTCAATAGAAATAGACTTAAATTGAGATTTACCTAGTTGGTCTCCAACTTTGGGATTTGTTTTCAAGTTAGACTCTTGACCATGCTATAAGTTGTTTGTGCTTTTCTGTCATTCTGGATATTTTCTCAAATAGACTTTCCCTTTGAAACGAATTCCATCTTGTCTTGGACACATTTCATTCTTTTTTTGCGATTGAATTAATAAAGGCATTGAAGATTAATCCTTATTTTCATTATTTGAGACACCATTAGTGTTTGAATAAGGATTATAGAAAATATCGACGTCATTGTCATAAATATCAAAAAATGACAACTTCTTCCTAAAAAATTTCTAGGCAAGAGTACGGGAAAAGCAGAGCCTGACTACTATTGAGATTGTGTCTATGTTTTTGTTCAACTCTACCATTCTGCTGAAAAGTACCTAAACAAGAATTTTGAGTAACAATTACTTGCTAATCAATAAAATATGTGAAAGATTTGTCTTTATATTCTATAGTATTATTAACGTACAAGATTTTGATTTTACAAGAAAACTGAGTCTAAATCTTAGTCATAAAGCGAGAGTAGATAAAAAATATTTTAGACATATGATTTAAGATATAAATACATGTATATTTAACAAAGTCATCAACAAAGATCATTTTTTTCTCCAAAAAGTAATGGATTTCATTAATAAAATATTATATACAAACTAAATTACCCAAAAGATCTAGTATAATACAAATGGTTAGGTATAGAAAAATAATGTTCTTGGTTTCCAATCTCGTTCCATTCGGTCTAGTCTAATGTCCATCTCTTCTTCATAGTTGTTGTAAGGTTATCAGTGACACCCTTAACTTGCAATATTAGTCGGATTTGAAGAGTTATCTCTTGAAAAACCAGTGCTTCACTTCTGCTTTGTTGCCTAATACCTTCCAGATGTGGTAAGTCGTAGAAGCCAAACTAACCTCGAGGGCTTTGTAATCCACATGACTTTCCATCTTAATGTTCACCAACTAGTTGATCGTTTCCTCCCATGTATCTGTTAGTCTATTGATATTCAACAGTGCCTACAACCAACTCCATATCTTGCTTGTAAACTTGCATTTAATCCAAATGTGTTCCAGATTCTCCAACTCAACATTACAAGGTTCACACATCAATGAGTTTATGGGAAACTTAATTTTATCTTCTGTAAGTATGAGAATTCGTAATAATAGATACTTTTTAAGATAAATATTGGGTATAGGATATGCATTGTTAGGATCTCAAAAGTTAAGGGATTTTCAAATAAAGTCAGATTCCTAGTTCAGTGGGATTAGGAGGTTAGTTTCCTAATCTATGTTGTACTCTTTGTATATATATCCTATTAAGTGCCAATAAAGAAAATATGAAGAAACCCTAAATTTTGATAGTAAGTAATCCATCATTTATTCCCATCCGTAGTACAAAGGAGTATGCTGGTCTTATGTCCATATCCCATACTAGTTTCATCCACTTTACTCTTGTTTGTTGTTCCTTCTGTAGCAAGAGTTTATAATCTTTTGTGTTAAACTTTCTAGATTTGATGGCTATCCACTTAACTTCATCTTGTTTGCCCTGGTTGCATCTTGGTACCTGATTCAGTATAATTTCAGCACCCCTACAATTGTGATATGGCCAAGTCCACTAATTGTTGTTGACCAAATTGCTTACTCGAGTACCAGAGGAGACCACAAGGTTCAGGTGTTGGAGTTCCATCACTTTATACAGAGGTCCCTTGCAATGCCAATTGTCATACCAAATTTGTGTTATGTTGCCATCACTAATTTTGTGGAACACTAGGCTTTGCATCCACTCCCTTGTGCCTAGAATTTCCCTTAAAGTCCTTGACATGTCTTGCTTATGCTTCAGAGTCCATAAACTGTCATTTATAATGAATACATTATGTATCCATTTCACCCAAAGGTCTTCCTTTTTGCTACACAACCACCATAGGTTCTTTGCTAGGCAAACTCTACTGATCCCCCTTGTAGAATGTAATCCTAAGCCCCCTACTCCCTTGATTTGCATATTTTGCTCCAACTTATTTTTGCTTTGCTTCTGCCTTGATTTGATTCATTCCAAAGGAACTCCCGAAGTTTTCTGTCTATTCCTTGTGTATGCTCTTGGGTATTGATAAATGACTCAGCCAATAGTTGGTAATATTACTAAGTATTGAATGTATAAGTTGGAGCCTACCTCTATAGTTTAGGAACCTATTATTCCATTGGTTGATTTTCCTATGAATGGACTCCAATAAAGGTTTGCAATCAGTTGCACTTAATCTTCTTTGTGATATTGGGACCCCTAGATACTTGAAAGGTAATGTTCCTTGTCTCACTCCCGTTTCTCTTGCTTTGTACACTTCCTCATTGCTGGAATTACTTGAAAGATGGTAGTTACTCTTCATAGGGTTACTCCATAACCTTGACATATCTTGAAAATCCTCCATGGATTTCAATAATAAGTTTATGGAGTTTCTTTCAGCCTTGCAAAACAATAAAAGGTCATCTGCAAAAGCTAGGTGGGTTAACTTCACACCTTTGCATCTGTAGTAGAATTGGAATTTCGTGTGTGTTCTTACCATCCTTGGAAGGTGAATGGTCAAGGCCTCCATACAAATAACAAATAGGTAAGGGGAGAGATGATCCCCTTGCTTGAGCCCTCTCCTAGCTTTTATCAGTTTGGTTAGTTCCCCATTCACTAAAATAGCCATAGAGGCAGTAGTGATGCATTTCTCCACCCACTCTCTAAACAAGTCTGGGAAATCTGCAGCTTTCATGATATTAAAGAGAAATTCCCAGTTGACTGAATCATAAGCCTTAGCTATATCCATTTTAATGGTACAATTTTTCGTCTTCCTCTTTGAATGATAGCCTTCCAGCAATTCTTGGCATAGGAGTATATTGGTATCCAATGACCTCCCCTTCAAGAAGGCATTCTGCTCAGGATTGATTTTTTTTTCCAAGCTGGTTCTAAATATATTTTCCAGAATCTTTGTAATAGTTTTGTATAGGAAATTGCAGCAGGCAATAGGTCTAAACTGCTCTAGTCTTGTCGCATTGCTTTGTTTAGGAATGAGACACACATATGTCTTGTTCCACTCCTTTAAAATGATTTTTGTTTGGAAAAACTCTAGCACTGCTCCAACTTGTTCTTCTCCCACTATATTCCATTGTACCTATTTGTTCCTGGGCATTTATCGAGGTTCATTGTAAAAACTACTTCCTTTATTTCATGCCTTGTAACTTCCCTAACAAGTAGACTCTTGTTCTCTTCATCCACCTTCTTAATATTTGTAATTATCTCTCCTGGTAACTCCTTTACTTGTGTATCAGCTCTATACTGCTTGCTAATGTAGTCAAAAGCAATTCTTTTTTTACTCTCTTGATCCTTATATTTCATACTAGTATCATCCACCAGCTCCTTGATAGTATTCTTATTTCTTCTTGCTAAAATAGAACTCACATAATACTTCGTGCATCTTACCCCCTCCTTTAACCATGTCATTCTTGATTTTAGTCTTTGCAGCATGTTAATCCACTTTCCATTCACCATACACCTATCTAACTTCCGCATTAAAAACTATTCCCCAGCTTGTTTGTTGTTCTAAGTAAAGGCATTCCCATACCACTTCAAGTCAGTCAGCCATGAGCTTTCTACCAACTCCTGTAACTCCCTGCATTCTTGCTTCTTCCATCTTCTCCTTCCTTTTGATTCATTTGTTTTGAGAGCGCAGTTGAAATCCCCTACCACTGTCCAGGGACTCTCAATGTTGTTCTAACTCTTTCAATCTCACTGCAATCACAATGCCTTTGAAACTTGTAATTATCTGCATAAATTGTTATGACAATAATCTTGTTACTTGTTTCTTTGTTTAAGACTTTACAATGTATCAATTGATCATTTTCAAACAGTTTTACCACTTCCAATTTCTGAGCATTGTAACCTATTATCACCCTACCTTTCACATGCTGATCATGATTGGAGATTACCCTCCAGTGTTTATCCAGGAATTGTAACCCCTTCTCTAGGTGCTCCTTGTTTATTTTTGTTTCAAACAAACCAACAAAATCTACTTTGCTATTCTTAATCAACTCCCTAATTGCAAGCTACTTATTTAAACTATTGAGCCCCTTAACATTCCAAGCTACTAGTATCATTATTTCTTCTTTTTGCCAGACCTTTTCCTCCTAGACTTCCTACTCAATCCTAGGGAGATTGAATCGGTGCCATGCTTAGAACCTGAAGCTTCTCCACTTTCCAACACAAGAGTCCCATTAAGTTCTTCTTCAGCCTGTACTCTCTCTTTTTCAGTACGTACTTGTTTCCCTTGCCCAACTATGTTCTTCTCCCCCTTATTTGTATCCAAAGTATTCCTATCCTCAACCTCCTTTTCCTCAGCTTCTTCCTTGTTGATCCCCTCGAGGGTTGCCTCTGTTATTTCATGTCTCATCTCCTCATATCTTTAATACTTCCTAACTATTTCCCACTAGTTTTGTGTCCTCGCTAACCTGAGTCACAAATTCTTGTGATCCGGTCTTTGCCTTGTCATTATCACCCATATATATATATATCCTTCTTAACATATGCTACTTTTTTTTGTTTCCCTCCTCCTAGTGGGTTACAATCCTCCTTATCCACTCTCATTTGTAACTACTTCTCTTACTAGATTTGTCTGTAAGTGAACTGGACCATCCTCCAAATCCTTCTTTCCCTCCTGCCCATCCTTTATTTTCCAAACTTGTTTCTCATCTTTTGACTTTGGTCTCCACATAAGAAATCCTTATGGTATCTTCTACCAATTCACCATTCTCAGTCAATCTCATGATTCTCACATTATCAGGAAGTTTCCTAGAAATGTCAACATCTATACACACCCTATCATACCCAATTCTCCTCATTAATGCAATATTTTCATGTAGCCCCAAAGGATTCCCTATTTTACTTGCTATATAACTCATACTTTCCGTTGACCAATATTCCAGAGGCATCTTATGTATATCGACCCATAATGGTATAGAATCAAGCTTGCTTCTGTCCAACTTCACCCTCGGTTGCCACTTCTTGATGAGTATTGGATGCCCCATCACGTGCCATGGTTCTCTAGGAAGAAACCCACAAATGAGGTTCTCCATTTCTAAGCTCTTTAGTGTAGCACCTCCAAAGGCACCTGAATCGCCTTCTCATATTCAAATTCCACAAACCTTAGTTTGCCTAAACTCCTAGAATCGCCCACTATGGAGCTCCATGTCTTCCTATTCTCAACCCCGTGATTCTGTTTGTCCGGAGAGCCTCT
>JANIPN010000003.1:34090058-34117917 GCA_027478595.1 Erythroxylum anguifugum
TAATAATATACATGTTTCCCATACATCTCTATGTATATGTATATCACTTACAAAAGAATCTTGGTACCTTTTGACCAGATATATAGTGCTCATATAGATAAAACCAAACTCTTTTGTTTTATTAATAATAAATATTTTCATTACAAAACTGTAACTGAAGAAGATAAAGTTACATGTAAATACACTTGCTTTCCAGGGCACTATATTTACATAACTCCAACATAGTGAAGAGAGACAACAACAGAAACGTCAGCAGCAAGAGAAGAAGCCGAAAAGCACACAACATAGAAGAAAAATGTTTGCAATCCTAAATGTGGTTTTTTGTCCCTGTTTTGATTTTTCCCTTCTGCTTTCAATTTCAAAGATTTTAGTTGGTCACGGGTTTATGATTCATTGCGTTTAATCACTAAAAAAATCGGCCCTTATTCTTTTCTTTTGGGGGGATAAGTAGGAAATGTTTACCAATCCTTCGAGGTTTGTTGTTGTCTGCATATCGTTTAAGTGCTTTTCAACTATATAATTAAACAAATTCAACTATTCTCTTTATGTTGTGTGAAATAAGGGAGTTTTAATGATTTTAGAAATATTTTGTACTCTAGTCATAATGAAGCATGTATATTTCCTTCAGCCATAAGGTTTAAATGTCGATAATTGGCATGATAGGTAAACATTTATGTATCCATTTAATGTACCATAAAAACCGTACGACAAATTCTAATTAATTGATAATATAAGTTTTTAAATTCTTAAAGTTTGGCTATTATTTTTAGGTTATTGCTTCAGGATAAAAGCTAATAATTTTATGACGGGTGCATCTTTGTCTTCTCGTCGGTTAAAATTTAAAGATGGTAATGAAGTTGCCAGGATTGAAGCTGAAGATGAGCTTAAAGCTGTCATAAGGTGAAGATGAGCTTGTATCCAAAGAATTAACACCAAAAATTGGAATGGAGTTTAAGACAAAAGAAGATACTTACCAATTCTATTTGGTATATGCTAAAGAAGTTGGGTTTGGGATAAGGAGAAGCAAAAACCACATAGATAAATCCAGAAACTTTATTGATAGATTGTTTTGCTGTAGTGTTGAAGGTAAACGAGGAAATGACAAATGAGATATGTATGTGAGAGCTGCATGCCCTGAAGCAAGGTTTGGTTGTGAAACTAAAATGAGTTTCAGTCGTCGAAGAAGCAGAAAACTCTGTGTGGTTCAGTTTAATGAGGAGCATAATCACTACCTCTTGAGTCCAAATAAGACGCACTTTCAAAAATCTTATCGAAAGATAAGTTTATCAGCAGCAATGCAAATTGAAATGGCAAATGGCGTAGGAATCCCATTAAAGACATCTTTTGATGTCATGGTTAGGTAAGTAGGTGGTTAAGAGATTTTAGGTTTCATACCAGATGATTACAAAAATTACTTACATTCTAAAAGAACGAGAGATGCGAAAAGAGGGGATACAAGAGGTGTTCTAGATATTTGCATAAAATGCAATTTGATGATCCAAATTTTTTATGTTATCCAAGTTGATCAAGATGATTTAATAACTAACATTTTCTGGTCAGATGCAAAGATGAGAGCAAATTACTCAAATCTTGTTGATGTGGTTTGCTTTGACACAATTTACAGGAAGAACAATGAAGGTTGTCCCCTTACATTACTTGTAGGTGTAAATCATCACCAGTAGACTACACTCTTTGGTGTTACATTGTTATATGATGAGACATCCCTCACGTTTGAATGGACATTTGATGCTTTTGCGAAAGCTATGTATGATAAAAGACCTAAAACTATTCTTACAGACTAAGATGCAGCAATGGCAAAGGCTCTAGTTCTAAGACGGCCTGAAACTCATCTTCGCTTATGTATTTGACGCACTTATCAAAAAGCGACCATCCATTTTAGTAGTGTTTTATCTCAATTCAAAGATTTTGCTAAAGATTTTAACTCATGCATATATGATTTTAAAGAAGAGGAAGATTTTGTAAATGCATGGAATGAGATTTTGCGTAAATACAAACTTGAAGACAATGATTAGTTGAGACGCACGTTTGGGATAAAGAAAGAATGGGCTTTAATGTATGGAAAAACAAATGTTTTGTGCTGACATGACGACAATACAAAGAATTGAGAGCATGAATAGTATTTCTTAGAGTTTTTTCATCACTTTGAAAGTCTCCTTGAAGATTATAGATATAAAGAGTTAAAGGTTGATTTTAAATGAAGTACAAGTACTCCCTCATTATTGTGTCTAATTAAAACTTTGAAACATGCAGCAAGTGTTTATACTCTTTAGGTGTTTAAGTGCTTTCAAAATGAGTGGTGTAAGTCTCATAATTCTTGTATTGAAAGTTTTGGAGAAGTTAGATCAATCACAAAATATCAAACTACCCCTCATAAGAAGAGTTATTACCATACAGTTACTTATGATTCATCAAATGGAAAAGTTGACTATAGTTATAGAAAATTCGAGTTATTGAGATTTTTATGTTCTCATGTTTTGAAAGTTTTTATTGTGAAAAATATTATAAGGATCCCAAGTCAGTACATATTGAAAAGGTGGACACATAAAGTAAAACTTGGATTCTTGGGAGCTGAAAATTTAGGAATCAGTATAAGTAATTTGGATCCTAAGATATGTCAAAGTATGCAGTATAAAGAATTGTGTGGGCTATATGTCCAATTGGTTACAAAAGCATCTGAGAGTGAAGAGACTTACAAAATTGTTAAAGATTGTATCTTGAAGATGTTGGAAATCGTAGATGCTAGACTACAAGATAATGGATCAATTATCCAACACTTGAACGCAAGCTCCAATATTATATTACAATTTGAAGAGAAGGTTCAATATTCAAGTGTTATAACAGATCACTTGAACTAAAATGGGATTGAAATTTGTGAAAAGAACAATATTGGAACTAAAGGAATCAAAATCAAAAAGAAAATTGTTTCAGGTAAGAGATTGAGGGTGGCTTGGAGAATGTTTTGAAAAAAAAGAAATCAACCAAAAAAATGTTTTGAAAAAAAAGAAATCAACCAAAAAAAAAGTTCAGACTTTAGCAAATCTTACAATTGCAGCACGAACATTACCATTTAATCTTGAGGTTTTACTTGTAAATTGAAAAATCAAAAGGATGTACATTCGCAAAAACTTGATTTCGTTGCAGTTGTTTTGAACTGTATTTGTGGTTGCTTAATGTAAAGCAATTGTATCAACAATGTATAAATTTTCTAGCACAAATGAAAACAGAAAAATTAAACGCGAAATAAATAAATCAACACCCAAAATTTGTTAATATAGTTCGGCACACCTTGCCTATGTCTTCGAGGCCCTTACCTAGCTTAATCACTTTCACCTGACGATAATAGTTTTATACAAGGTTTTACTGAGCTGACTCACTCAACCTTTGACACTAGCCCTTGTCCTCACACCCTATGAAAGTAAATCACTCCCAATAAAACAACCACCTCGTGCTAATCTCAACAGAAGATTTGATAATAAAAATGAGAATTGAACTCAAGTGATTATAGCAATAAAGACATAAACAAAGAAAAACACTTAAGATAAAACCACTCCACTAAATATGTAGCTCCATCAGCCAAGCAGCATCAAAATAACATCAATCAAAAAAATGTTTCATCACTGAAACATCACCAAAAATATAGCTGCAACACCATGCCTATACTGAACAATTTTTGCACAAAAACAATATTTGGACAACACTCAATCATCGATCAAACTAGCAACCCCAAATAAAACAACGTAACAACGAAAACTCAAAAAAACAAAAAACATTTCATCACCTAAACATTAAACCAATGCAGCTACAAAATCACACGAAAACTGCTGAAGTTTTTCATACATAAACAATAACTCAGGGGCAAAATGCAGCTGCAAATGTGGATGGATCATGTAATATTTTCCTACTCATAAAGAAAACAAAACTACTTCAAGAAATCATCAATTGAAAAGTTGAATGTTTCACCACCAAAACATTACAAACAATGGAGTTGAACACACACAAGATATCTGCACACTTTTCCCTAACAACAACAACAGTTCAACTATCCATAAAATTCACACACCAACAGAGAAACACATCTCACATAGACAACACCAATCACCTCAAAATCTGTTGCCAAAGATAACTAGAATTATCGAAATTGTAGCTGCCAAAGATATCCCAAGATCCCCCCAAAATAACAATTGCCAAGTCACAATGTACTTATCGTTCTTCTGCATAAAAACAACAACAATACATCCCTAGAAAATTCATGCAACCCATCAGAAACAAAGCTATATATCATCAATCATAATCTTCACAAATTCAACTACCTTAACCATTATCCCCAAAATAGGCTTTCCAAAGATAGATGCAAAAATTACCAAAAATCTGCACACTATCTTTATTTAGAAATGGTGATTTTATCTTAAATAATAAATCCTATCTTCACTAGGATTTTATCTTTTATGTAATTTTATTTTCAAGAGTCCCACATAAGGTAGAATACTTGTCATAATGAAATTCCACAAATAACCAAAGGTGTTCAATTTCAAATAATGCCCAAAATGTCATAACACATATCTTAACATAAAATTTTAAATTCTTGAATTCCATACCCCTTGTATAATGATAAATTCTTTTTTATTTTATAAGTGAGACAGGGTACAACATAAAATGTTCAAATTTCTCCAACAAATGTCACAACCTCAACACCAACATTACCATCTAATCTTTTGGTTTCATTATAAGAATTTTATATTCTTGAATTTTATGTCCCTTATATAAAGCTATTATTTTTTTCCCATTTTTATAGGTGAGACAGGGTGTGAGAGAAAATTTTCAAACTACATCAAGTTAATATACAATTCCTTATCAAAGAGATAATCAAGTTGTGGTTTGATTAGTATTTTAAACTGCACTAGTCATGTGTTATTTAATTTCTCATTAATTTTTTCTTTTGTTTTTTAGTATGCAAATCAAATGCAAGGAACTGAGATTTATATTGATAATTTAAATATGGTTCAAATTCTCCAACCGTATTATTCTTTTAAACAATTTCTCTAGGTACATGTGTACTTTTTAATAAAAAAGGTTCAATGTTTTAACAATAAGACTAAGTATTTTGATTATATACTCTTTAACATTTTTGATGATAGGTTGTCTCTGCCAATTCAAGTAAAAAAATTCTATTAAAGGTGTTCCATTTTCTATGGACATGAGCAACTCCTAATTGGTATTTATCTTTTGCCATAATACTATTAATAACAACATTCTGTTTAGTGACTTATTCACAATTTACTAATGATACTGTTTTTTAATGATTCTTATAGGCACAATAACCACATGGTGTGAGAAATGTGATGATAAATAACTCACGATAAAATAGTAATGTTAACTATGATAGTGTAGATATAGGTGGTTTCGTTGAGACATGTGATAGTTTAGTTCCATATGCAAGAGGCATGTTTTGTAAATACAAAGTGAAAAGAAAGTAGAGTGTTTAAGTTAATTTGTGCATCTTTATCGACGAGGTGCATGCTTTGTTTCCTACTAAAAATTGGCAATTTCTTTCTTATACTCTCATTATTATGTAATTTATTATATACTCATTATTTTGTATTGTCTATAAACATTGAATCTTTATGTTAAAAAATATTTTTGTGCCAAAGTGCGAAATGTTTAATTCTTAAAATTGTCATGAAACTTCTGAAAAAAATATGAAAAATATGGACATCAAGCTTCTAATTTTTTGGGGATGACATTGTGGGGGGAAAATATTAGCAAAATTGAAAAAGTAAATGAAGCCGTAAAAAACTCATAGTGGAATGGAAGCAACACCAAGTTGTCTATAAATGTGTATTTATAAGTAACAATCTTGAAAGTAGCATTCGTGAAATTAAATCAACACTAGTTAATTTTGAGAATAAATCATAGTCTACAAGTATAATCGCCATAAAGGATCTTTGGACTCATGAGCTAAACAATTCTAATACAAGTATTGGCTTTAACTCTAGCTTTCCTTGTAATATGCTCCAACGAGAGCAAAGAGAAGCAAGAAGTTGAACTAGTTGCATATGGAAAATCGAGCACCTTCATCAGGAAGAAAAACAAACAACATGAATACGGATAGTTCTTATTTGACTATCTGAAGTGAAATTTATCAACTTGGAGGTCATTTATAAGTCAAAGGATAAAAGGAGATTTAGCTAAGATTAAATGCTCATGTCTATAAATAAAAAGTTTTCCAAACTACTCACCAAAACACTATACCTGATAGGTCATAATTTTAAAAAAGCTCACTTAACTTTCTGAAATAACCTTTTGGAATAATGAAAATATTGGTTTAGGTAATTGCAAAGATCATGCACATATTAGTTAATGCCTATATCAAGCCCGAAACATTATTGTTGCTACACCAATCTAGTGCATGTTGTGGCATCATGGAATGTAATTCCTTTAGTGGCTCTAAATAAGGGATTAACAATTGCACCCACAAAACCATATGGATTTTTAATGCAAAAATTCTAGCCTTAGAACCTCCATCATGGAAAGCATAAAAAGTGACTTCTCTTGAATATTTAATGCAACTCTGCATGATTGCTGAGAATTTTCCACCTTCTACCTTAATGACTACCAAATCTAATCTTAAAATCAAACCGAATGGGGATTTTAAATTGTAGTATCTTTCAAACCTGGAGGGCCCAGTGTGCACAACTCAAGAACCTTACAACTTTTAGGGTAAAGACATAATGTGTTGTAAAGGTATAATCTGAAAAGAAGGTCAGTGAATGATGACTGAAAAATTAGTTGCCAAAACACCATCTACTTGCTATGCGAAACTGAAAGCTTGACAAATAATACCACTAATTCAAATAACGTCTGCAAAACTATTGTATTGTGGTTATAAAGCTTGCACTCAATTATGCAACAACCTGATTTAGAAAGTTGACAAGATTAAAATTACTTTCAAATGTACCTTTATGTTCTGCATGACTCGTAGATGAGGTAAAATTGAAACAGCTTCAAGATAAACACAAAAAGCCCAGCTGATCCTGTTAACTATATGGTGTGCAGTTGATGGATGAATAATTAAAGATAGCACAAGACAATGAACAACCTGCAACAAGATCCTAAATAAGAAAAAGGACTATGTTGTAATTAGAAAAGAAATCGAAGAAAATGATAACGCAAAAGAAAGATTAAAACCAAATTCAAGTATGCTATAAGGTAAGAATTACTCTCTTTTGGCAAACGTAAACTCTGATTTTCTTTAAAGGATACCTTTCAATTGATATAAGTAAAACCATTTTTTGATACAAGTTCCTATTGCTTCATAAGGTAGCTATTAATATTTGTGTCAATGTAAAAGCTCGGAAAATGTACCAAAAATCTTACACACCACAAGATAATTGAGAAAAATAAGAAAAAAGTTACACCCAGAATAGTTCACCATGTTTAGATGAGCTCTTACATATTTAAAGTTGAAAACAAGAAAAGCTTAATTCATTTGAAGAGCACAATTTCAAATATCAAGAAAATTTAGGTAAACTTGAACAAGGGAAAAGCTTAAAGGAATAAGATAATCAAATTTAGATCCAACCAATATGCAGGCGTATCGTATATATAACCCAAAGGGTCATCAACAATGTAGCAGAATCGAGTAAGGTGTGGATATCATATTCCATTATAAAACTACAATAAAGTCTAACAGCCAAAAACAAAGCTGTTAGCTCCTGAGATTTTAGGGAAAGTCCTGCAAAGAACTAAAAGGATATGTGATACAAAAGAGAACTCATATAAAACATCCAGCTTGACAAGATTTAAAACATAAATTTTTGATACTGAAAGTACTGATGTCAATCATTATCATGATAAGGTAATATCTAACCAGTCTGCTTTCTTTCGATAGATTCCTCGACGACAGATCAACATATCAAGCACAACAAGAGCTGTTAGAAACAAGAAATTTTTTGCCAAGCAATTAAAAAAAGGAAAAAACCTCATGAACACTATACTAAGGCCTTGTTTGGCAATCAGCTGGTTGCATTAGCTGTTAGCTGATAGTTAATTCTATTAGCTGATTTGACCAGCTGATTGCATTAGTTGTTTGTCATTTGATAATTGGTAAAATTAGTTGTTTAGTATTAGCTGTTTATGTGTAAAATAACTTATGAGAACATCGCTTTAAAAAAATTATAAGAGTATGAATATTATATATCTTAGTATTTCGTTGAATATTTTTATAGGAATTAAATTAAATTGTAATATATGTTTTCATACAGTATCAATTTACACAAAATTTTAATATTAAATTCATAACAACTCTCGTATATTTAATCACAAATTCCATTAAAAATGGGTAATAATAATGTTTTAAATTGATGATCATATTTTAATAGAAGTTATTTTTAAAACTTAAAAATTGTTGATCTTATATAAAATCAACACATTTATGCCACTTGAAAATAAAATTAAATAACATCAAAATCCAAAGTAATAAATCCTAAAACAAAGGTAAAAACAAAGGTTGAAGCTTTCAATCCAGTCAAAAGGAATACACTAAGTTTGATCACTGGAAGAGCATACCATCTAATGGTGTTGCTGTCGACGTTTCCCAACTGACTGTTGGATTGAATGTGAACAGAGTGAAGAGAAAGACATGGACAGAGGTTAATATAAGCTTCAAAGTGTGAACTCCCATTGTTGAGGAGTACGGTAAAAGGCTGAAGCTTTTGAGCTGGAGGTTCAAAGGAGCATTTATACAAGACACCTTCCCATGTAAACCCCTTTCTTTGTGTACGGGTATATCGTCATTTTTAATAAGCTAAATGCAAAACGCTGCCCTTCTTCAGCTGGTAGAAAATTAGCTGTTTGGGTTAATCAGCTACCCATTCAGCTGAATCACCAAACACAAAAAATAGCTACTTCTCAAAGTCAATCAGGCAAAGTGAGTTGACCAGCTAAAAAAAAGCTGATAAGCTCTTCACCAAACAAGGCCTAAATCTCTTTCAGGTTCTGGTTACAAATCCATATTCATCCCTCAAATTAATTGGTATCACCAGCGTGTGGCTAGCTAGGTATTTTGTCTTCTACATGATTTTGTCAAAAATTTAAAGAGAAAGAACCATACTTTCAGAGGATGACCCATCAGACCAAACCTATATCCTAACTTTTATTTAGTTTGCAAAGAATGACTACGCATCACCACTTTGGAATCAAGTCGATTATTTGAAAATTAAACTACTGATAACAATAACAATCTCCTAAAAAAAGAAGACCATCTGCCTAGATAGCAACAAAACCAAGACAACTCAATCATTCAACTATAACTCCTTAAAGAAAATTAAAGCCATTAACGCACAAAAATGGAAGGTCTAACACCATCCACAGGCTAATCAACACAACAAACAAAACTAGCTCAGAGAAATATCATGTATTTAAGAAACTAAAAGTGCCAAGAAAGCTAACGCCAAAAATTGATATGTCATCTTACGGTCATCAATCTTCTTGCATAAACTGTTAAAACAAAAGGCAAGGACTTGTGAATCAGCTCGAGTTTTCTTCGTACAACAAAAATGGATATGACCCAGAGGTAACACTACCCCTCTCCTTAAGGGTTCAGGAGACGTTCCATGAATTAACCCAAAAGGGGGATGGAAAGAGTTGAGAAGATGTTATCTACAAACTCAAGACGAAAAGTACCTGACTATAGAGGTGACCACTAAAGATTTTGTATACCAAATTTTTCTCATAAGTAGTGGGGGATTCATTAGGTACTTTAGAAGGCAAGCAACATCTAGTGCAGGATCGAAGAAAATTAAGAGTTAAGGAGGGGAAGTAAAGGCGGGATGCAAAATCAAAAGAATGAGAATGCATCTGCTTGGCTTAGGCAAGAGCAAAGCCGACACATCTGTATAAGTTATTAAAACATCATCGAATTAGTCGTGGAACATATTAGGAACAAAGATACATGAACAAGTGATCGAAACTCATGATTAAGATGGTTGAGCTTTGATTAGAAAGTAGAAACCCTCACCTTGTGATGGTGATAGGATATGGATAGACTATTAAAAAGTGAATATATTTGCCATGTCCATATACACAATATTAGAATTGATATATTAATATTACACATGAATTTGTTGCACACTTCAGCTCGTCTATTGTCACTGAAGTTATTGTTTTTACTATCATTCCCCAAATTCATTTTGTACTAAGCCACTATCCAGATATTGTTCTCACCACCATCCTTTTACAGTGGATTTTCTTAACAAAATGATTTTATATTTTCAAATTTTGCAAATTTTTTTGAAAAAGTTTACATTTTGGACCTTTTCTTTAAATAATGTCATTTATCCATATCCTTAGGTTAAACTGTTAATGCATTTAGAAACATTCTCAACTTCTACTATAAATGTAATTCGTATATATGTTTCCAGTAATTATATCCATGATAAAATTTTTTATTTTTTAATAATCTTACCATTTTCAAAGGAAGTTAGTGTGTCTATTGGTAGAAGTCCTACATATCAGAAATTTTAATACTCTGAGGTTTTAATTAAAATTTGAAATAAAGTTAAATTAAATTTTTTCATAAAACTTGGATGGAAACAAAAAAAAAAGAAACACTCTTTATCCAATTAAATTGTGCCATCAATAATATTTAATTAAGAAAACCATAAAACTAAAAGACAATCAGGAAAAAAGATATATACTAAATAAATAATTTTAAAATTTAATAATGTGTGCCCAAAGTAACAATTTCTCACTCTTTTAATTTCAATTTAAGTTTGTAACATTATATAGGTCAATATTTATATATAAAAGCTAAAAGTATGTTTTAACTTCTAATGTTTATAACAAAAATTAAGTTATACTTTAATATTTTCCAATGTATAAAAGATTCTAATGTTTAAAAATTATATGAAATGATTATTAAATTGACATAATCCTAATTTTTTATTAATATTTTGTTGTTTTGGTTGAACCGGTCAATTTTTTAACTTAAGAGTCTATGTTATTTATGCAAGCAATTGACATACACTCCTAAAAAATAAACCTTATCTCAAAATCCCTGAAACCACATATTTGAACTTACAAGCATATACGTTGCTTATTACAAGAGGAGAATGCACAAAACACCTTGATTTAAGATAATATAGATACAAGATGAACACTTTAAATCGATTCCTTATTAAAAGGACAAGATGGCTCGAGGTCCTTATGGGAAGATGACTCAGAAGGGTGCACCTTTTTATAGTTCTTTCTAGTCTCATGTTCGTTATTAACTATATCACATTCATTTCAAATCTTAATTCTCAAGTTCAACTCTAGTATAAGGCCTAGCTTTTTTAAAATGCTTGCTTACCCTTCCAACTTATCCTTATGTCTTTCTCCTTTTCAAAGATGAACCAGAGAATCCTTGACATAGCTTGGTATAATTTTTTATAACAGTTAGCTATGAGCTCTTTACACCACCTCTTTTAACATTGATCCATTGAGGCACTTGATAAGATATGATTTGGTTATGTTAATTAGACTTATCTCTTTTTTTTTAATTGATTTTGGTTTTGTTCTATTCTAGGAGGTAAGAAGTAGAGATTGAATCAAATTTGGCTTGAAACATCAAATGTGAGCTTTATTTGCCAAAGTCACAAATTTTGGAAAAAGATGACAGATTACTGCAACTAATAAGGCGATCACGCCTAAAGTTAAATTCATTATAAGAGTTTTAGTTCAAACTTCTCACAAGCTATTTTTTTTAGCACTCCTTACTAAAAGCAAAGATTTATAGTTTCTTGGATGAAAAATGGTGACAAAAATTCATCTTTCTTTTACAAATCCATTGCCTCTAAGAAAGCTAGCAATCGAATCATCTCCATTAACCATAAAAGAAACAGATCTTAACTCGAAACCAACTCCTTTAAGCTTCCATGGAGCACTTAACCTGCCTACTAATCTCCCCCTTAAACACTCACTCCATATCCATATTACTCCAAAAGATCCTCTAAGATAGCTTACCCCATAAGAAGTCTTATTTTTACCTAAACCAATTGCTCTAGATGAAGTCCTTAAAGCTTTAAAATTTATGCACACTTACAAAGCACCAAGCCTGGATGGACTAAATGCAAAATTTTTCCGCAAAACCTTGGACTCAATTGGACTTTCAGTAATAGAGATTTTCCTTGCATTTTTCAACAAGTTTAGAATGCCTAAGGAAATTATTAGGACCTTTAAAACATTAATTCCAAAAGGAAATGAACAAAAACCATATGTGATTATAGGCCTATTGCTTGTTGCAACATTGTCTACAGGATCATTACAAAAGTTATAGCTCAAAGGTTGAAACTGGTGCTACTAAACCATATTGATCAAGCACAAGGTGCTTACATATCTAAAAGAAGTATAGGGGATAATATCATGATAACAAAGGAGCTTTTAAGCACTACACCAAAAAGAGAGGTCATACGAGTTGTGTAATGAAGGTTAACTTCCAAAAGACTTATGATTTTTTTTAGTGGTCTTTCATTTTAAACATCATGTCAGTACAAAATTTTCCAACAAACTGCATAGTCTAGATTCAACAATACATATCCATTGTTACTTTTAATGTCCTAATCAATGGTGAGCCTTCAGGTCTAATCAAAAGAACTAAAGGTATCAGGCAAGTGGATCCTATCTCTCCTTACTTATTTTATCTATTTATGGAAGTCTTGATCAAGAATTGTAGATAAAAGCAAGACATTCAAGTATCATGCTAGATGCAAAAAGATTAAAATCATAAGTCTATCCTTTGCAGATTATATATTCCTCTTCTCCATGGTAGATCACAAATCTATGTCATCCTTAACTATAACTCTTAAAATGTTTAAGAGGATGTTAGCTCTAAACATAAATCAGAACAAAAGTACCTTATATACCTCAGCAAGTGCGACCAACTTAATCGCCACTCTCTTTAACATATTTGGTTTCACTCCTCAACAACTACCAATATAATTCCTTGGAGTCCCAATTTTTGCAATTAAACCATCATAAAGAGACTATGTATCACTCATTGACAGAATTATCTCCAAAATTATTAGTTGAAGTAATAAGGAGTTAGCACTAGTAGGTAGAGCAATACTTATCAAGTCTATACTCTTATTCATCAGCATCCATTGGCCCTCTCACTTGGTTTTTCCTAAAGGCATCACAAAAACTGTTGATAAAAAAATAAAAACTACCTATGTTCTGCTTCTAAACTGGAACATAAAAGGAACAAATTTAGTTGGTTTGAAGGGTATAGCCCAAGAAACATGGAGGCTTAGGCATTATATCCACCAAGATCATAGATCAAGTCTTGCTGTCAAAGAAAATTTGGAGACTACATCATAATAAGAAATATTTATGTGTAAAATGGGTACATGCATACCACATAAAGGATAGCTGCATATGGCACTTCCATATTACAAACTATGCTAATTCCTTTCTAAAAGTTCATTGCGAAAAATAGAAACAAATTCAAAGAACATTGCTTCAATCAAGTTGGTAATGTTATATCAACTAACTTTTGGCATGATGTTTGGACCACCTATAGACCTCTTATCCAACTTGTTCATCTAGATCATCTTCAAATATCAATCAAAGTAAATGCATATGTGTCTCAAGTCATATCCTTCATACAATCCAACAACTCTAGCACTTCATCATCTCTAATTCCCAACTTTCTAAATAACTATAGACTGAATCAGCTTGAGGATAAGTTTATATGGAAGTTAGCAACTTCAAGTAATTACTCTAATTCCTAAAAATAAAATTTCAATTAATCAACCCCTGCAATCCCGTGGCATGAAATAGTATGGTGCAAACATTATTGTCCCAGAGCTACTCACATTATATGGAAAGCCATCAAGCTCAAACTTTCCACTTTTGATAGACTTGGAAAGCACATATGCATACCAAATTGGTGCTCTCTTTACACGAGAGATTCAGAATCCCATAGTCACATTTTCTTTTACTGTAACTTCTCTAGCAATAAATGGTAGACCATTATGTGTTCATTTAAAGTGACAAAACCTCCTTCAAAATGGACAAACATCATACAATGGTATATTGAAATTCAAAACAAAATTGAGGGTGACAAGTGGAGCATATATATTGAATTTTCTTACATTATCACATGTATTTAGATTGAAAGAATCAACAGTGTTTTCACTAACTTAGCTCGCTCCAAAGTTGAACTATTTAATCATTTACGGGGACAAATCAGATTGAATCTAAACCTATATAGTCACAACATAAAATCAGTGATGACATCAGCAGGATCTAAAGAGTCAATTAGCCGATTGTTCATTAAACCATACTAATCTTGTACTCACTAATTCATGAAGTGATTTCCTCTAACAATTTGATGTAATTGCTTCTAGCATTGTATCTTTTCTCTTGATTTTTTTTTGAAGTCATTCAATGAAAGTTATTATTTTCAAAAACTATTAAAAGAAAATATTTCATTGAAAGACTTGCATTATGATCTTTTAATTATATTATTAGTTAGAAGTTTACTCTTATATTTTTTATCGTTAAAGTTAGTATTCTTAATTCAAGTCAAAGTAGAAATTTATGATATATGACTTGAATGATTGATTTTGCGTGCGTGCGTGCGTGCGTGCGTGCGTGCGTGCGTGCGAGAGAGAGAGAGAGAGAGAATTCTTTATTATAAATTTATTTGTATCTTTGAAATTATCATAACTAAATATTTTGAAAAATATGTCCAACTTTAATTTATCAATTCTTAGATTTAGAAATGTCTAAGTACAATAAATATACTTTTAAAGCACAAATTTAGAAAGTTATTGGGCATTGTCGATATGTAAGTTTATATGCTGAGGTGTCAAAGTTATCACTAGTTCATGGCTTCTCCTTTTTGTTTGTGTGTAATATACCCTTTCCTATAAACTTATAGACCAGTTTTATAGAATGGGACTTAGTTAGCACGGGATTACGAAGTTCTTACTAAATATATTATGGGGACTTAGGTTTACTTCTTGAAAATTATTAAATTTTAGAGTTAAACTGCTTATTTTTTCAAAATCAGTAGAACAAAAAATTTTAATGTATTTTTCCTGTAAAAGTATGCATAAATAAATCATATATCAAAATATGTCTTACTTTGTTTATTGTATCATTATTGTTCTATCAAATTTATTTGTTTTTCAATTTCCAAAAACAATATTAATTCTTTTTATCTAAATTAACTATTTATTTTGAGAAATAAATCCCCCTATTTTCTGATAAATCCTTTATACTTTCAACACACCAAAAATAAAAATAACCATCGTATGTGTGAGTCTTACCTTGGTATATAACCTGATTAGGAATACATTAGTTTAATTAGGATATGAACCCACAGTTACACGTCCTATCGAGACCACTTCTCCTACAATATTTTTTTATATGGTAATCTCACATTCTAGTTGAGATTCCGATTGCCATAATCGAAATTGATTAATGTTGGAGAATGTAGAACATTCAAGGTATCCTCACAAGAAAAAAAAAAACCTGAAATTCGAAGGCCCGTTAAACTCGTACACGATCATGTGTACAATTTGGTAAAATTAAGAATAAATAATAGCTGCTTCTTCCCTTTTTATAGAAAAATAAAAATATTGAAAAATGATTCAATTATATTATCAATATTATATATTATTGAATATTTTCTTTTGTAATAATAAAAGTTAGACGAAACTTATAATATTGTAGCTGCTTTTGGCCCATTATATTGGTTTTCCTTTCCAATATACTATTTTCGACAACTCTCGTTTCGCCCATAGAAAACAAAAAACAGAAAAAGGGAATTAAAAGGTATGGAATGACGCCTTCCCTTCTGTTCTGTTGGCAGACGATCAAAGCTTTACTCAGGAACAACTCGCAGAAGTAAGTTACTATCCCATAAACAGCGGAACGCACCGTCTTTTTTACATATTAAATATAGGCCTCATATGTGGATATTTCATAGATAGAAGTACTCCAACAACTAGACGGAAGGGCTATTAAAAGTACGATTGTATTAAATGATCTCCCCGACCAACGACTACCTTCTCATCTCATTAAGAGGTTGTTAGCCCCACTTCCCATTCCAAACTTCCACTTCTGACCGACACGAGTAATTCAATGCCATTTCTTTGGTCAACACAACACCTCTATCAAATACTTGCGTAAATCATCTTTTGAGTTTAAGACCTTACCTCACTTCATTTTCTTGTATGTTTGTGCTAGCTGTTACCTTACTTTTTCAATTGCCATGATAAAAGTAGTTGCCGAGTTTATGCTTACGACTCTCGATTGACCTTCCTCCATGGACAATTCACAAAGAAATTATTTACATATGAGATGCGTTAAAGGAGCAAAATTTCTTTTTTATGCTCCAACCTAAAGTGTGAATTTCAGATATCTGACATTGGAATACTAAGAATTATGTTTGGATGCTTAGAAGAAAATAGAACTTTAGTTGGTGCTTTCAAATGTAAAAAAAAAAAAAATCTTCATTAGTTGCCTAAGAATCCTAAATTCGTAACCTTATTCAATCACTTATAAGTGTGTCGTTGTTTTAGTTCTTGTCTAGTTATTATGTATTTTGATGTACTTTATAAGCGCTTGATCAATTTTTAAGTTGGTGGGCAAGAATTAAAGCAACTGTTTCAGTAACCTTTCTTGGCAAAACTCTTCATTGAACACCAGAAATGAGTAATTCTAATAGCTTACGGAATTCGGGAAATAGAAAATAAAGGTCCCTGGTCCACCTATGTTTTGAGTTTGGTGATCCGTAGGAACAATTATTAACGTTGAATTATCTTACTCTCAGTCACAATGAGAAACGTCTCTCCATTATTTTCTTTTATGAGCCTTAATCTGATACTGACCTATACCTATACAAAAAAGTACGTAATTATAAGTGGTGAGCTAAATAATAAAGAAATGGATCGTTGATTGGTCATACGTGGAAGCTGAACTCTAACTTCCAACTACTCAACTGTCAATAGCAAGCTACGTCAAACATCTCAAAAAAAAAAAAAAAAAAGAACATGCCGCTGGAGACAAAACCCACCATTTAAACCTGGTAATTTTACGGGAGATCATCTATTTTTATTATTATCTTATTTTATCTATATGTCTTATTTATTAAATAAATACTCAAAAATAGTATAACATGATCGTAATGTTACAAACAAGTGTTTTATTCTTAATTTCACGGGTTTCCTTTTGTCTTGTTTAACTGCTTCTTAATGACGATGCCGCCGACATGCTATCCAACATAATGGAGAGAGTTGACCCAGAACACCCTGACAGCAATTGATGGAATATCATACAATATATATAAGCCAACCATTCCTGTGAAGATTTTCTTGTAAAGTATGCTCATGTTTTCTTCGTGGATCTTACATTTGACCATTTTCACTGTTTAGCCTTGGAGATCATTTGCAAGAAGACAGTCTCTCTCAGTCTGGTGAGGCGTAGTTAGAAGGTTTTGTCTACTTCTGTTTTTTTTAAAAAAATAAAGACTTGATAATTGGTTCAATTGCATATTTACAGTTGTAATTACTATATTATAAGCCAAAATAAATTTATATCGAATAATCTGATGCCAATTGTTATTCCTTGGAATTGTATAAATATGAATTCATTCAATTGCCCAAATTTTCCTTGTACTTCTAAATAAAATTGCACAATTTTATTATGAGTCTAAATCAAAATTCTGGGTGGTAATTGATTTCTCAATTTGAGTATCTAAGCCTAGATAAGAAAAATAAAAGTGAAAAAAAATCTATTTAACATTCTGGTTTAGTAACACAGAAAGATCAAAACCTTTTACTTCATAGAAGTTGAAATCTTTTATTGACTAAAAAGATTTTTAACTTTTACTTTAAGAAAAATTAAAAAATCAATAAACAATATGAATAAAAGTTGACCGTAATTTATGTTAAACTTTTATTATTGAGTAAAAATTAATGATTAAAAAATTCAACCGATTTAGTCGGTTCAACTGTAAAAAATTTGAACTGGCTAATTTTTCGATTCAGTTTTTAACTTTTCGTTTCGATTTACTTTAATAACTTATGTTGTTAAAAAAGAATCAATTTAGTAATTACAATCTTTTTCAATTGAACCTCAAATTATTCTATAGATAATATTGATATTCTCTTTTAGTCATATTTTAAATTCTATAATTTATTTAAACTTTAATCAATTTTATAAAATGCTAATACTAATTGAACCTTTTATAACTTAAATCTCGTATTCTATCAATTTAAGGTCCAGTTCAATTTTTAAAATATTGCTAAAAACTGTTCCGTGATTATCTTTGCCTTTCGACAGAAAACGCAATCTTGACGCTTAGCTTTCATCATATTGTGATAAACACATTACGTATTTTACAGATTACGTTTGGGAGATCGATCACAGAAATTTTGAGCGTTTGCAATTTAATGTCTCTGCCGTGCAAATGCATTATACACGTGCAAACCTGGGAGGGGAGGGCTGAAATTTGTGTTAATCCTAAGATTTGGTTGGCGCAGTTTGTGCAATTCCATGGTACCGTCGAATCAAAGTTTTTAATTCCGCGTCGTATGACACTTGGCAGCTTAGGAAAAGGATAAATATGAATATCACGTTTACGATCCTGACAGGTTTTTATTAGATCATGGTATTTACTTTGCCCATAAATTGACAACCACTGTGAGTCAATGCTCTTCAGTTCGATGTCGTCGGATTGTTGCATTTTAAGGTTCAAGTAATTACATTTATCAATATTTCGACTGACCATCCAATGCAAAATCAAATTAGAATATGAAAGGAATACTTCAAATCTTCTCCTTTCATCCTTGTTTTATATTTTGGTTGTATGTTATAAGAAAAAAATATTTTGCACAATTTAATGAAAATTTACGTGAAGTTTCAGTAACGATATTTGAAGAACATGATGGAAATATCAAATATCTATGGACAAGGAGGAATCTTCAAACGACCACTTAAAATATCGATAGTCACCATTTTAATTTTATTTCATGAGGCTGATAATTGACTAAACAAACGTCCTACCAATCTCATAGTTCTCCCATCCATCGTTTTGCTCAGGAATTCGATCAAGCTTTGGTTTTGACTTTGACCTTTTAAGTTTTTTTTGAGCTTTTTAAGGATGAATATATTCTCTATTTAAAAGATAGTTGAACTTAAATATTTTTGAATAACCAGCTTCTTCTGGATACGTCTGATACATAAGAGACGGGTATGTTGACTAAATATTTGGAAATAACAAAGAGGATGAGTTATATACTGTCCTTAACTGTACAGATTGCATATCAGCTTCCATTTGTTGAATAATTCCTTGTATCTTCTTAATTTCTCTAACTCATAAATATCCTATTAGTTACGCATATTGTTGGTATCCAAAATATCAAAATTTATCAGGATTGAATTGTAATTTTAAAAATTAATGAATTAAATTAAAAAAAGAAAAACCTAAAGCCAAATACACTCCAGCAACACACATCTTCACTATTCTTTTCTTATTTTTTTTTCTTCCACCCTTTATACTTCTTTAATTGTTAATATCAATTTATTTTAAAAATTCAAAATTCAATTTTTATAACAGTAAAAGTAAAGAAAATATTGTTGGTTTGCTTATACTCATGCTTGGAACAATACAACTTTTATGAATTTCTCTTCAAATATCACATTTATATTTAAATTCTTTTAGGAATACTAAAAAAAGAATAAGAAATTAGTACTTTGCTCATATTCTCAATTGTACTTGAGGTTTCTTGATAAATAAAATGATAAAATTTCATATTTAATAAAAGTCTAATAACATAATTATATCTACATTTTCTTTTCTTATTAATTTTAATATTAATATGAACAAATGAGTGTATTTGTCTCTGTGAATTAAAATTTTATATTATACTGATTATTATAAGATATATTTGTATGAAAATGTTATCTTTTAAATTTTTAAATTTTTAACTTTTCATAAATTTTTAATTAAGACAAATTTATAATAAAATTTAAATTGTAAATAATGTGTTTAGATGATTATCTTTATTTTGTATCAAAATACTTGCACTCCTTCATTGCAAAAATAAAGAAAAATTATGTTTCTTTAATTTAGTTTAATTTTGTACAAAGCAAAGGTTTAAATATAGATATGTAATAAAGTTTAAGATAACAATTACTAATAATAATTTTAAATTATATAGGTGTTAGTGATATATTAATTAACTATAATTTGTAAGATTTTTAAAATTGTAATTGTTAATTCTATAAAAATTAATGAGTTTTAACAATAGAATGATAGTCTCTTTAGAAATAGAAAGAAGTTTGAAATTTTCATTTCTTTTTTTCTTTTAATTATACTTATATTTGATGTGTATGTTGAATTCTAGATATACAATATAAAAATAACTATATTAATGTTTTTATTTCAGGTTTCACTTCTAGTTGATTATTTCCTTAGCACGAACTCTTGTTATCTATATTTATTATTCTTTTTATTTGATATTTTGATGTAATATTATTTATTATACGATGAAATTGTAATGTTTTAAGTACTTTGTATTATCTTTTTTTTAATATTTGTATGATCTTTTTTCATATTAATTGTAGTTATCATTTATACGTCAAATATGTGAAAGGTAATATTAATATAATTTAATAGATTGTTATTATTTAAATTTTTATTATTATGATTTTTAGAGAGATAGTTGATATAAATATATAAAATATATATTACAATATATTAAGGGATTGTTTTGTAATTTAAAAAAATTCAAAGCGTATGCTATAAATTTAAAAATTATTTGACATGATACCTAATATTTATCGGTATCAATAAAATACCATATCATAATCAAATCCCGTAAAGTACTAATACCAATATGGTATTTATTCGTTGCATTGCTCCCATCTCTGCTATGCTCTTTTGAATTGCACTCAGTGAAGCCGTTAGTTAAATAGTCAATGGAAGTTATTTCAGGTATTGTGCATTGGACTCCTAGAAATCTCGGAACTAATTCCTTTCTATTTACCCAAACAAACTAATCTGGAAATCTGAATAAGAATTTTGGTGTGTCGACAAACAAAGCACATATTTTCTTTGTTTTATTGAACTCCTTATTTTGTAATGTTTTTCCTATCTACCATCACTTGTCCATTAGATTTACTGACTCAGTTTATATTATTTAAAAAGCAAGTTTTGACATTCATTAATCATTGAATTTGCGAATATCACGTCAGAAGTGTATATTCTTCATTTAACTATGATTTATCCTAAATTCTCAGATATTATACTATACAATGCATGTGAAAAAAATTTATTGGTCATCATGATACAACACGACTGAAGAACATGATATGGATATAATTGTCACGTCCTCATATCTAAATGAAACTAAAAAGAGTAAGGTGCTGAACTACAAGTGAGAGAGTTAATATGGTAGGTCAACAAATTGGAACCTTTTAATTAGAAAAAAAATGACCATCCAAATAATTGGAAAGTAAAATTAGAAAGACTACTTTAGTTTGACTTTCTTTTGCTTTTAATGCACCTAAGTCGAGTTGTGCAGTTACGAAAGTCAAATATATATTTATACATGTTGAAGATGTATTTATCTTTTCTTTCTTTCGTTTTAAATATGTCATACCATTAATAAGTTGGGACACATATATGTGAACGATCAACGGTTAATAGCTATCTCTAGGTTTGTCCCTTCAACTTCATTAGCTATAACTTTCCACGCGTTCACATATATGGATGGGGACTGCAAACACATGTTGATTATGACATGAGGTTACAAGATTCTTCTCCTGTAGTGTAGAATCAACCGTATGTGTAATTATATGTCCACATAACTTGTAGGATTAATCGCTCAGACTGGCTATCTCATACATATAACAACAAATGTTTGGCGTCTTGAAGAAAGTTTATGTGAAAATATTTTCTTAGGGTCCCATATCATTCAAGCAATAGCAGATGGTCATTGAGATTATTAAGCCTATGATATGGGTGAATAAATAAGGACGTGGAATACATACATGTTCAGATCATACCCCAAGAGATACTGGATGGTGTGTTTAGTTGCATCTGAAAATTGGAAGAAGAGGAAGTAACGATAATTATTACAAGTTAAGTGGGCGTTGAGCGACGCGAGTCTCTCATTAAATCCTCTCATCTGCCTCCTTCATTGCCTAGCCAGGTCGCCTTTATATCCCCACCCTCCTCTCACTTCCTCTCCTCACCTACTACACACAATTCTCTCTCATTTTCTGTTCTTTGCTCTCCACCAAAACAACTACTAAAGCTCTTTTCTTTCTTTTTTTGGTGCCTGCGGACTTGCTCCAAACCATGCCTCCAATCTTGCCGGAATTCTCCAACTCCGTCAAGCTCAAGTATGTTAAACTTGGGTACCAGTATCTTGTCAATCATATTCTTTATCTTCTTCTAATACCTGTAATGTTTGGTATTTCCATCGAGGTTCTTCGTTTAGGTCCCGATGAAATCTTGAACCTATGGAGATCACTTCATTTTGACCTTGTACAAATTCTTTGCTCCTCTTTCTTCATCATCTTTATTGCCACTGTTTATTTCACGTCCAAGCCTAGGACCATCTACCTCGTTGATTATGCCTGTTACAAGCCACCGGTCACTTGTCGTGTTCCTTTCTCCACTTTTATGGAGCATTCCAGACTTATTTTGAAGGATAAACCAAAGAGTGTGGAGTTTCAGATGAGGATTCTTGAGAGATCTGGTCTTGGTGAAGAAACTTGCTTGCCTCCTGCAATTCATTATATCCCTCCCAAACCAACCATGGAGGCCGCGAGGGGGGAAGCTGAGCTTGTCATCTTCTCTGCCATGGATTCACTTTTCAAGAAAACAGGCCTTAAACCTAAAGACATAGACATACTCATCGTCAACTGTAGTCTTTTCTCTCCTACCCCATCTTTATCTGCTATGATAATCAACAATTATAAGCTTAGGAGCAACATTAAAAGCTTCAATCTTTCTGGGATGGGTTGCAGTGCGGGCCTTATCTCAATTGACTTAGCTCGCGATCTTCTCCAAGTTCATCCAAATTCAAATGCTGTTGTCGTTAGCACAGAGATTATTACACCAAATTACTACCAAGGTAACGAGCGAGCCATGCTTCTGCCAAACTGTCTCTTCCGGATGGGAGGTGCCGCAATTCTTCTGTCCAATCGCCGGTCAGAACGTCGGAAATCAAAGTACCGTTTGGTCCACGTTGTTCGAACTCACAAAGGTGCTGACGACAAAGCTTACCGTTGTGTATACGAAGAGGAAGACAAAGAAGGTAAAGTGGGGATTAATCTATCAAAAGATTTGATGGCCATTGCTGGAGAGGCATTGAAATCAAACATCACAACTATCGGTCCTTTAGTCCTACCAGCATCAGAACAACTGCTGTTTCTTCTAACACTCATTGGACGCAAAATCTTCAACCCCAAATGGAAGCCATATATTCCGGACTTCAAACAAGCTTTTGAGCATTTCTGTATTCACGCTGGGGGCCGAGCAGTGATTGATGAATTGCAAAAGAACTTACAGCTATCAGCAGAACACGTTGAGGCTTCAAGAATGACACTGCACCGTTTTGGAAACACATCGTCGTCTTCTCTCTGGTACGAGTTGAATTACATTGAATCAAAGGGAAGAATGAGGAGAGGAGATAGGATTTGGCAGATAGCATTTGGAAGTGGATTCAAGTGTAACAGTGCAGTTTGGAAGTGTAACAGAACTATCAAAACACCAAATGATGGACCTTGGGCTGATTGCATCGAAAGGTACCCAGTTCACATTCCAGAAATTGTTAAGCTCTGAGATGCTTCATCATTAGTGCATTCTACTTCTTGGGTTCTCGGTGTCTGCTGAAGGTATTTAGAGGTCTGAAATTTGAACTCGTTTCTCGACTGTATTCTTGGTATGCTGTTATCCCTGTCACACCATATTACCCTATTTACCATTCCCTCCATTTTTTTAAAAATATTTTATATCAAAAAATGGCATGTATATATACATGCCCTTGAATGAATTGATATCACCCGTTTAAGGCAAACGGATCAAGATTGTTGTTTTTCTTTGGGTTTCATGACCAAGAAAGGAAAGGCAGTGGAGTTGCGAAAAGAATATGAATAGATATGGGACGTAAATTTTCGTGGCCCGAAAAGTTTTTGATTGGTTTCTGCTACGTGCCAGCAGAGCAGTCAGTCGCAATACGCAATAGAAAAACGATAGATCGAGGTACATTTCTAAATTATAAAAAAAGTTCCTACCTGCCTAGCGATTATGCCCATAATATTAAGTATAAAATTTTGCCTTCGCAAGATATTTATCTGGTTTGAATGCGGATTAATTTAGGTCTGAATGATTTAAAAATATTTTTTTTATAATTAAAATTCTCCTTCGACTCATTAAAAAAACATATAATTGTGAAGTCTGGACCGCGGACCTCTGTCCACAGTACTTTTTGAAGGACTTTCTAATTTAATGAATTAGTTACAAAGTCCAACTGCTAGGATGAATAGACCTCTCTCAACAGTACTTTTAGAAGGAGTTTCTAATTTAATGAATTAGTTACAAAGTCGGCCGCATGGATAAGCTTAATGGGGCAAATGAAAATGAAATGTTCGTTGGACATGAATTTTACGTAATCATGTACGTGCATAAATAGGCTGAAGAAATAAATGTGAAGTTTTTATTGCGGAAATAATTAATCATAAAACTGCAGTGGAACTCACTTTACCTTGAAAAGCTGATTTATTAGGAAGAAGCTGGATATAGTCAACTTATCTAAATCCATTTATATTAAGACTCATTTCCACAGCCTTTCCTGTTTAGATCATAGTTTCATTGAAATTTCAATAGGCATCAAATTTAGGAAACTAAATTATCTCTTTAAACCCAACAATTTTTTAATAAAGGTGGAGGAATTTAAGAACAACTAGATTCAAGTTGTTACAAAACCAACCTTCATAAATCATTATCAACAGCAATCGCATTGATAACCTTTTTGAAATCGAAAGTACAAATTTTTACATCCTCACTAAGGTTTCACTCAATACACTCCAAGTGTTTAGGGTGGAAAATGTAAGAATCATTAAATTAATGCATAAAAGGATTCTTAACCATAAGATTGCAATAAAATCATTTCTTCGTCACTTATATGTAAACTAGAAATAAAAATCAAAAGGTCTTATTACATGGTTTTTAATTAGCTAGGTTAGGGTATGATAAAGATAATAATGGTGA
This sequence comes from Erythroxylum anguifugum, assembly GCA_027478595.1. NCBI lineage: Eukaryota > Viridiplantae > Streptophyta > Magnoliopsida > Malpighiales > Erythroxylaceae > Erythroxylum > Erythroxylum anguifugum. The sequence continues at coordinate 34,115,353 of JANIPN010000003.1, forward strand.
TAAAATTGAAGGAAATTTACGTAAATAAAATTATATGAAACTTAGTTCTTCACAATATAAGTCCTTTACACAATAATTCTATTGGTACCATAACTGTAACTTTTTTTTATGCTCCGCAACATATATGATATATATGTTATTTTAGAGCATTTATCATGTACCAACAATTAAAGAAATATTGAACCTTTTCAAAATGTTAAGTTTTAAGTAATCAAATAAATGTAAATAGCATTCAGGGTTCAAAATAAAAAGGCTTCAAGAAAAATAAGGTAAAGCCTAAAAATGTGATTATAATAATTAAATGAAAGGCTAAGTCTTAAACTTGGTTACTCCCAAGAGATAAAATATGGTAGGATGATCACATGAAATAAGCTAAACAAAGCTTCGATTTAAATGCCTTTAAAGGGGATTATAGGGGATTTTAGAGGACAAGGAATCTCCTTGGATTAAATTGGAGCATTCTCGTTATTTAAAATCTTATAGCTTGTGGTCAACTTCTCCAAAATGTCATACATTATGGACTATGCTTAATACCTTTACGCTTAGGGGGTAGATAAGAGCATTGTTTGAAAGGAGCTTGGAAAATGGAGTTACTAACAATTTCTAGGAAGATAACTAATGTTTCTTAGGTTTTCTTGTTAATGATGTGCATTTTTATCCTTGAGAAACTTCATACCAGAGCTAGCCTCTATTAGGGAGGTGTTGTATGATAATAGCTGTAATCTATGTTAGATTATTGCGGATGACTTACTTAGGCATGCTCCTTCTTTTCATCCCTCTTCAACTAATATGCTGATAAGTCTATTTGGTTAAAATACTCTGCAGGGTCCTTTACTAACAAATCTTGCAAGGAATATTTGAAGTTTAAGGCTCTTAAAGCCTTTTTGTATAAATTTGTTTGGTGCAAGTAGGTTTCTCCAAGAGTTTCTTTCATTATGTATCGATGGAAAATTCTCTATCAAAGTTAGGTTTCGTAGCTTATAATCATTTTAATCTTTAACGCTTTCAGCTTGGTTATGAGTTATTGCTTATTACACTGTAATTCTAAGTTACTTGTTCCTTGGGCTAGTACTTTTGTATGGTTGGATTTTGTGCTTGCCTTATAATGCATTGTTCGCAACTTAATTTCTTTTAGTTTATTTTTCTTTCTTTTTTTTTTTCAAAAAATGTACTATAGTTAGACTATCAATCAGCTCTCAGCAACATCTTTTCTCCTCCCCTTATATATTTGACTACGAAGCAAGTTCCAAAGCTAAAATCTGACGAGGAAGGCCAACTTAGAGCATGATTGAACTACCAACTATATATAGGTTCACATCACCTGTTTTCATTACTCTGTTCTTACCTTGTTTTATGAACATCAATTCATTCATTTTCTATAAATCTCATTTATTGGATGAATAGATGTTTATAGAATAGGATAAAAACAAAGTAATGAAAATAGGTGATCTGTCCCACCAACCACATGCAAAAATTTAAAACCTAGAGATACCAACGACTACCTTAACCCATTACTCTATTATATGTATGTGTATTTTTGAATGGAAAATAATAATAACTCATTATTTATGAATAGCAAGACGAACGCTTTGGACTGATAAAGAATTTTCCAAAACCAGTCTAGAATGAAGCCTAAAGGATCAAAATCTAATTAAGCTAACCCAACTTGAGTTGATTATGAGAGTTTACCCGTCTCTTTGTACAAATGGTTTATGAAAAATATCATACGTTGGACGTTAGATAATTGTGTTCCCTTGGATTTTGTAATTAGCAGATCATTGGGTATTAAACCATTAGATAGTATACTCAAGCCACCTCAGTTAGCTTATTGTAATTTACTTGAGGGACATTTCTCAAGAATTCCTCTAATCCAATTAGGACGTACCACCCAAAGTTGACATTTTTCACCACGTACAAAACAGACGCATAGTTTTATGTGTAGAAAATACCCGGGAAGTAATCACCATTTCAGCAACAGCATCGCTTCAACCTCTTTTCCTCTGCCTGAAATCGATAAAAACTTGTCGTCGTGCACTTTTTCTATGCTAAAGACGGTAGGCTTATAGAAATTATAAAATATGTTTGGTGCCACGTATTCTTATTTCTTACTGCTCCAAATCCCATTTCTTGCGTCAAAATTTCCACATTGCCCTCCCTTTCTTCTCTTTCTCGTATATAAAGGTTGAAGTGGAGTTCAGATTCTCTGTCCAGTTTTTATGGTATTTTATTGTATCCAGTGAATCTCAGCCATTCATTTATGCGGGCTCCACGTTTATTTATGTGGAACCCACGCGGGACCCGCATAATAAATGGTTGAGATTCACTTGGCATAATAAGACACCATAAAATTGGACAGAGAATCTTGTTCCGTTCAAGTGTTTGGTCTAATCAGCTGTTATATCGATAGTAGTCAACGAACTGACGCATGCAGAAAGTCTATAGCTTTGACGGCTGAGATGGTTTAAAGTTATAATGTTGGACCCCAAATTTTTGGTGAAAATTAGAAATATTAAAATGAATTTAAATGAGAAAGAAATTGGTGAGAAAATTATGAATTTAAGAAAA
>JANIPN010000003.1:34289102-34301667 GCA_027478595.1 Erythroxylum anguifugum
TGTATTTGGAGTTTGTTTTGGGCTTGTATATAAAGTGTATGATTCTAAATTGTTGTAAGTTTTTGTAATAACTATGTATCAGGTTGGTTTCGATTTTTGGAATAAATTTGTATTAAGCTCTTGTGATATAATATATGTTTGTTTAAGATTCTGGAAATGCATGTATAAAATGTTGCGTACATTTGAAATGTTTATTTTTGAATGCTATGCTTTCACGAAATGTTTTGTATTCTGTATGTTTTGTGTGTGTGGCACTCGCAATATCCTCCCAGGGGGTATTAGGGCATTACAAATTATCTGGCTATAGTGAATTGACATTTAAAAAGGCATTTTCAAATTTCAATTATGAATTAATTATTAATTAGTAAGAACGAACATAATAGGATAAAAAGATTAGACACTATATCCATACTGTATCCAATTGAAATATTGAATGATGAAAGTATTAAATTATACATCATAACCATATATGAACAAATTAAGTCAAACTATTTTGACATTCTTGATATTTGAATGGTCATAATATGTTGCAAGATGTCAATTTTGATTTATGATTATACATTTTTTAATAGCAGAATTAAAGATGAACTAAAAGAAGTTTCAATTTATCTTATCTTAATTATGAATTAGAATTAGAATTTATAATCATTGCGTAACCTGATAGGAGAGCAACTTGTAAAGAAAAAATCAATTTTAATTAAGTTAGACCTAATTATAAAGTTTATAAAATTTTAGGGACATTTTATTATAATTAAATGAATTATAATGACTTTAATTATAATTCATTTAATTTTGACTTTAATTATAATTTAAGGAAATTTAATTTTAATAAAAATAGAAAACCCTAATGTTTTTTCCTATAAATAGGAATAATTACCAAAAAACTAACTTATTCCTCTCAAAATGTTAAAGTAGTTTTTGTAGATACCATCACAAGTTAAACAACCGAACAACCCATAATTGACAAATCAGAAAAAAGTTCCAAAAGATAAAAACACGAGTAAAGTACAATTCCTTACTAATCGATTTGTGTTTTATTAGCCAATTTATTCAATTATCGAGATCTGATTGAAAATCATAAAAAAATTTATTTTCCGCAACGTACTTGATTTCAATCACCGTTGATTTTCAATAAAGTACTCTACTAAAGGAACTTAAAACTACTTCAACAATCCAGACGGCGAAAGACAAATCAAATCAGTAATTGCAAACAAAGCAAACTCCCGATCCATATTTAATCCTCAATGACTCAGACCCATCTTCCAGGACATGGCGAAGTTTTTCCCCACTGGAATATCCAATCCCTTTACTTCTACCATTACACTCGTCTTCTTATCATCCAGATTATGCAGGTACTTATGCTCCAAAGTGCTGATCTCCGTCTTTGAAGCAGTGGTCACAGGCTCCCCATCAATCTCAAGATTAGTTGGATGTCCACTTCCACCCAATCCTAACACAGTTATCTTTTCAATTGTCCAACCATTGTCCAAAGCAAACTTGCCATCCTCAACCTCAGACCATACCTTTACAGTTCGGTGATTAACAGTTGCGTAGAAGTGAACATAAGTTGAGTATCCATTGCCAAGTTTCATCTCTGCAAGCTCATCATCATCAAGGAAAAGAGTTCCTTTAGCTTCACCATTGCTTGCCCCTGCTGGGAAGGTAACTATGAGGCTAAAAGGTGTCATTCTAGCAACCTTAGATAGCATTCCACCTTGCTGCATAGGTAAGATGGTATTTTGATACAGATGCACATTAATCACATGTAGAGGTGCATCCAATGTTACATATTTTCCCTCCTTTGATTCAATGGCCTGAGTCATATCGAACATACTATACCAAGTACCAGGAGGAAACAGCGCTGTAACTTCTGATTTACCTTGCTCAAGCACTGGAGATACCATCAGACTGCTCCCTAGCAAGAACTGCGTGCTCACTCCATAACAATCAGTGTAATCAGGGAACGAGAAGAAAAGAGGTCTGGCAATTGGGGCTCCACTGATGTGGGCCTCATAGTTCAACGTATACAGATATGGAAGAAGCTTGTATCTCATTCCAAGAGCATTTCTAGCAGACTCAGCCACTGATTCCCATATATAAAGCTCTTGGCTTGGGGAGTAATAGTTGGCATGATCCCTTGAGAATGGATAGAATGCGCCAAGTTCAATCCAACGGTTGCAAATCTCTTCTGTTGGTTGAGGATAAAATCCACATATATCTGACCCAACCATTGGTACCCCAAATATACCGAAGTTTAGCATAGTAGATATGGAATACTTTAAATTCTCCCAAGTGCCCTGATTGTCACCAGTCCAATGAGCAGCATATTTGCCTGATCCAACAAACGTGGAACGTGTTAAAATAAATGGTCGTTTGCCCTGAATCCCCTGAAGGCCCTTGTGTGTGGCAATGGTGTGAGAGAATCCGTAAAGACTATGAGCATCATACTCCAGAATGCCATTGTAGTGAACTGCACTGGTGGCTATGGTTTTATACCCTATCGGCACCTGCTGTCCTGAAGCGTTTATCTTGTATGGTGGATCATCCCATCTTGTCTTTGTTATGTTTTTGCAATCCAAGCAACAGATCCAGCCAGGTCCAGTCCCAGTTGGACATTTCTTCCCCATTGGGATCTTGCACAGTCCAGAACAGAAATTTGAAGCTTCATTCATGTCAATCCATAGGCCATTAACAGGAACAAGTTCGTGGAAGCGACGAATTTCATCACCATACCAATCAACTGTTTTGGGATTGAGAAAGTCAGGAAAGTTGACAGCCCCTGGCCAGACTTGGGCAAGGTAGGGCTCACCCTCATACTTGATAAACACGTCATTAGCAATGCCTCTTTGATGTACACCATAAGAAGAATTCACAGCGATCCCAGGATCGACAATGACAACATATTTCATGCCAATGCTATGAATTTTCTCAAGGAAAGGCAAAAGCTTATCACGAGGGTAGTTAGTAGGGTTAAGAGTGAAGGCCTTCTTGCCATCCATATGATCATCGTCGTTCCAAATGACATCGAGTGGGATCTGAGCTTTCTTGTAATTCTCTACAACATCTTCAACCACAGAGAGATTATGGTAACCCCATCTGCATTGGTGGAACCCTGTAAAATCATATCATAACTGCATGAGATTAACTGCTTTTGGTTTCCATAATCTGGAGATGAAACAGGGAGCATCCAAAATTTCAGTATCACTTGCTCTCAAATGAATTTCAAAGTTCTCAGTAACATAAACTGTTAAAAACTTAATATAATTCTTTCCCAAGATTACATACATGAAATTGTTAGTCCTGAATACTATAAAGATAGCAGAGGATGAGATTGCTTCCCCATTTTGTTACTGTTCTTTTTTTTTTCCTTTTTTTCTGATGGATTATACGGAAAGAAAATAAGCCAGATTCTTTCTGTTCCTTTTGAGTAGCATAGCACTATCAGTTCATGAGCATGCAAAATCATAATACACTTCTGTGTCATAAAGAGGGTGCATGTCAATGAAACAACGTATTTATAAATTCACGATTACCTAGCCTACAGGTACCAACCAAAAAGGGGCAGAAAAGGTGTTGAGCATAACTTTGAAATATCTAGTTAAATTCTGAAATGAAATAACTTATACTCAATTTGGAAACGGAAATGGAAATGGAGCAGGTAATCTCGAGGAAGTAGAACAACAATATCTACTGAAATCCACGTTATACGGTTCATAAGAAATAGAGGGTTTTATGTAATATAGAAAAGAAGCAAAGTTTGGCCAGTCATAGCCAGCAAAATCTAGATTTCCACAAGTCAACATCCACTGTGACAAATTTTCAGAAAATTTGTGTCTATTCACGTGTGTGTTGAGACTTTTTAAGGTTAAACAAGCAAGCAAGCAGAAATTTTAGATTGTATTGTAGAGAAAGATTTGAGCTTTATCATATATGTCCAGTAGTCCTAACACGGATACATAGTACCTAAATCTTGTCGACTTGAGCTTTATCACATATGTCCAATAGTCCTAACACGGTTACATAGTACCTAAATCTTGTCTCAATCGCCCATCTACCGAGATGGCAATTGCCACAACACAAGCGAACACCTTTTCATCAAAATATAGTAGTCACACAAACATAAGGTTGTCTCTTAACCTATTGGCATTGTTATAGGACCAATAAAAACGTGTAAGAATAGGGGAAACAATGGGCACAGCGATCTACATGGGGGCACGGAGGCTTAGAAAATAATTGTCTGGGTGATGTATGCATTAGAGATTGAAGATAAATTCATTGCAACGTTTTGGGGAAGTGAAGAAAAACATTTTGCGCTGAGACCAATGTCCTATTATTTAACGTGGATATTTTACACCTTTAAATTTTTTTGTGGGCTAATTTATATCCTAGTAGGAATAACGACATCCCTATCCCGATTCTGGTCCACATGTATTGGGAATGGCTATTATAAAAGAACTTTGTTTCTATTGCGTCTAAAAAGTCAATAAAACACACTTCTCTTCTTTGATGACTTCAAATCCATCATTTTCTTTAAAACTTCTTATCAGAATCTTGTCCAACAAATTTTAAGACTGAGACCAACAAGAAAGCAAATTTGACTAAATAATAATCCTGAAACAGAGAAAAGAGGTGAAGAACGTAATCATTACCAAAAGCCCAGTAAGGCATCGGAGCTGGTCGTCCTATCAACTCGGTGTACTGTTCAACAACATCCAGAGGTGTTGGACCGGAGAAGAAGTAAAAGTCCAGAACACCCCCAATCACCTTGTACGTCAGAGAAGTCCCTCTATAGAACACATCCATGCCATTGCTGTTCAACAACAGAACTGCGTGAGCATAGGCTTTCCCATCCACATTCCGAAGATCCATGTACATCGGATGTGAGCCGTACAAGTCTGTGTTAAGGTTAATGGCTGAGGCATCAGTAGTATACAAAGTGTATGGATCTCCAGGATATAGTTTGATTCCATGAGGCTGTGTGTTCTCTCCTAGACCATACAATGAAGCATCTTTTGGCAATTGCGTGGATATTTCCAAGTACTGGTCTTTAAACACCATTTCACCAAAATCAGTTGACCCACTAGAGCTAGAATTGAAAAGGGTCTGCCCATTTGATTTTCTCGTCACTGCAAAGCTAAATGGGTCAGCTGTGTAGCTAAATAGCAGCTCAGAGCCCGAGAATTCTTGAACCTTCAGTGGGTTCTTTCCCAATCTCCCTATAGCTTGCTTCTTTAAAGGCGCCTTCTCTCTTGGCAAGAGATTGTATGGAACTTCCCATCTCTGCTTCGTTGCGTCAGTTATGTGAACCCTTAAACGATTTTGAGTTTCTTGCCTGCAAAAGTTCAACAAAGACAGCTCCATTTTAGTGTTTTAACTTCTGGATTTCACCATAATATGCAACAAAATGCAAACAAGACAAGACATTTACTTGACATAGAGCTGCAATAGTGAGATATCAGCACCGTAGACATTGTTCTTCTGCTTAACTTGGAGGTGACCCAGTAAGCCACCATCAGAGGTCTTTTCCGTGGAGATGAGACGGTAACCTTGGCCAATGTTAGAGGCTGTAGCACACCGGATCGAGGATAGAAGCAAAAGAGTGAGGCAGAGAGAAGCTAATAGAGTAGAAGAACAAGAAGACATTATAAGTCTTTGGTCAATTGCGAAGAAAGAGACTGCTAACAAGTATTGAGCTCGCGGTGAAGTATTTATATATGCAAATGTTGATCAAAAGATATTAACGCAATATGATTGTGTCGATTATGAACATATATAGAAAGTTTAAATTAAGGGGAGTGGAGAAATTTCATCCGGTGTCATGAGGCCATCTCTGCCAAGTGATGATGATGGTACATGGGTCCACTTATACAGTCTATCGTTTGCTTATTTCTTTTGTGTTTTTTTTTGGACAATCGTTGTCTTCCACTTCTAGACTTTGATTGATAGAATATCTGCTACGCTTTGATCGATAGAAATATCTCCTCAAGAATATCTCATGTGTAAGAAAGCATCAGATGGATTAGCGCCTCGTGTGCTCTCTCTAATTGTTATTGAATTTGTATGTATTTCTATGAAGCACTATAAAAGATTAAATAGTGATTTATTAACAAGTAAAGGTATTGTGCATCAGACTATGAACATGAACTTTATGTTCAGTTATAATATCTGATTAACTGTTACAAACACAACCCGTAAATCCTAATCCAAAATTGTTGGTGTGAGTTAAATATTAGTAAAAGACAACCCACACCAATTACACCAACGAGAAATGAACAAAAACTTAAGAAACCGAATTTATTAATGAATGAAGATAGGATTATAAGAATAGGCACAAAAGATTTAATAACTTTTTTTATTGTAACTTTATTAAGTCTTCGTCTCAGATCTCATAAGTATCCATTCAAACTAACTTCAATCCACTTAATTATATCATTTGTTAGACCACTTTTATTATCTTATATTAGATTAAATTTTATTTTTATCCTTAATTCAAAAATAACAACTAATAAATGTATAATATAAAATAATTCAACATTCTTGGACAAATATTAATTATTCATATCTACAATAAAAATAATAAAAGATAAAAGAATAAAACTAATAATGTGTTGGTTGACCTTTGTAAAATATTTTATCTAAAGATATTCGAAGTCCATTGCTCAATCCTGTTAGACTTTCAAAATTAGAAAATATCAAAAACATATGTCAAATGTGATACAAACCTAATATAATCGCGTATATCTAATAACTTTATTAATATGAATGAGAATGGAACGTGAAAAACAACAATAGTACCTAAATAATTTATAATATATCATATTTCATTTGTTGATTTTAATTTCTCTAAACTTTATGTTAAATTGTAATAGAAAATATGCTCTCTCTAGAATACATATACTATAATATCTATCTAAAATAGTAGGAAAATGTCCTTAACTCAAAAGATCAACCAACATATACTCATTAAGAACATGCTTAACATTAATGTCACATTTTGTACAAGTTCCTTTATAGTCAAATATTTGGACTTTTGAATACTTGGACCTTGTGATATTATCACAATATTACTGAATAAGTCTAGTAACTAAATTAACCATAGACAATCCAAAAATTAAATTTCTCAATTAAACTGAATGTGAAGCAGTCCTATAATGTATAACAAACTCAATTTGCATATTATAAGAGCTTATAAGTATCTTCTTGACACTTTTTTCATGAAACAACTACACTTACTAACAGAAAATAATGTGGACTTTCTGTCATTTGGATATTTAACAAAGTCATAATAAATTATATTTAACAAGTTAGAATATGTGTACCTAATCAAATTTAATTTCCTAATTTTCATGTATGTCAACATAATATCATTTGTCCTTTAAAGATATTTCAAGCGTATTTAAATGCCTTTAAGAGGTTTATATAAGGATGATATAAATATCTACATAATAGCTCAACAACAAATGCAATGTTTAATCTAATATAGATACGAGGATATATCATGTTACCAATTATTAGAATAAGGAACATTTTATGGCCTCTCCTTCAACATCATTCTTAAGACACTATGTCAAAGATAATTTTTCTTCAAAAGAGAATGGTGTTGCACATATATATATATTTTATATTAAACCTTTTTAGCACTCAGTCAATATATGCTCATTGAAAGTAACCTAACAAGTTTTAAGATCTATCCAAATATCAAGGAAGAAAGATATTTACCAAGATCTTTCATGTCAAAATACTTAGATAATAAGTGCTTAATAATCTAAGGCAATATGGCTAAGTCATTTGATGCAATCAAGATATCATCTACATACAAAAGTAGAAAAATGGTCTTGCTTCTTCTAGCCTTATAGTATAAATATCTTTCGACTTTATTTTCCACAAAACCAAATAAGATAATTATCTCATTAAATTTCAAATACCACTGATGAAAAACTCATTTCAATTTGTGTAATTATTTTCACAATTTACAAACCAAATAACTCTTTTCATCTTCTCAAAACCTTTAAGTTGTATATTAATTTTCTCAATTATTTATGATTCACTAATTCTAAATCCTCCTTCTTTATAATAAAACTTGTAGCCTTTAAAATGTTCTAGTTAACTTATTCACTAATTCTAAATTCTCCTTTAGTCTTATTCACCTCATGAGGACTCGAGGGGAGAATATGAACAGGAATGACCCATTTCTAACTCTTCTGGAATCCATAGAAGCAAACAACTAGAGAACCAACAGAAAATTGTCAAAAATAGATCCAAAGGAAGCAGGCAAGTCTTTGGAGAAATGTATTGGATGTAATCCATTTCCAGTCAACTGTGGTTAATAGGATAGTCACTTCTCTACTGAAGATGTTGCAGGAAGGAGCTAAAACTTGGTTTAACACATTGATAGGTTTTTTTTCTAAACAAGAGGCTTTCTTTCCCTTAGGTTCAGAACTGGTTACATAGTCGACAGGGAAATAAATGTCTTCATAAAATTCTACTAACTGAGGAGGGCTCATTCCTATTCAAATTTATAGATGTGGATAACATAAATATGCTTATTAAATCTGCTCATTGGCACATTGGAGGTCATCCAATGTTTGTCTAAAAATTGACCCTTGGAATGGAGTTTAAAAGAATTGAAATTAAAGCCATACCTCTATGGATCAATTTCCATAATATTCCACTAGAGCATTGGACGCTAGATGGTCTGTGTTTTCTAGCAAGCTTAGTGGGTAACCCACTGGCTTTTGTTTCACCAATTGTTAGATTTAAAAAGATCTGTTATGTAAGGATTTGTGTGGAAGCGAAAGTTAAGGATGACCTCCTTGATGCACTATCCGTGATGAAAATGAATGAAGTTTGAGAAATGGTAAAATAAAAAATTCAACTTACCTACAACTGGATACCTCAGCTTGGTAAGAAAGTTTGACAACGTATAGGCATATTGTTCAATGCAGGTGGTTATTATGAGCTAATGGGGTTTATGGAGAAATCGGTATCTCAACCATTAGAAGCTAGAAGGGGAGATTCTACCAACTGATCAACTTCATCCCTTGAGATATTCAACAAAAGGAATATAGGCGTTAGTAAACAAGCATGACAAGGATGGAGAAGTTAGAGAAAAACAAACTGAAATGGGGAATACTGAGAGATTACAGATTGATCCTAATAGCACAAAGTATAAAGTGGAAATTCAAGACTAGGAAACTCTAGAACCCAACTTGAATGTGGAGTTGATTGTGCAATTATCTCTAGTTTTCGGTAGGAAATTAGGGAAAAAGAGAAGAAAACCCAAAGAAGGTTGGTAGTACAAAGATCTTTTAGGATCTAGTACCTTAAGTCAAATTAAATTGTAGGAGCTAGTAGGGTTAATTGGTCATTCTAAGCCCTACATCAGGATATTTTGGAATGTTTACAGCATCATACATCTTACAAAGAAATTAAAAGGACCCTCTTCAATCTAAACCCAAGGAAAGCATCAGGTCCTGATGGATATAATGCTCACTTCTTCCAATGTACTTGAGATATCACTAGAAGTTTCCTTGTCGAGATAATCCAGGAATTCTTGGTCTACAAAATGCTGAAAGAGATGAATTTAACTCATATTTTTTATTCCTAAAAAATTCCTAATGCCAACAGTCTCAAAGACTTTTGTCCAATTTCATGTTATAATACTATATGCAAAGTTATCCCTAAGTTGCTGGAGCCAGATCCTCTGGTCCACTTTTTGTGGACCAACTCTGTGCCACAAAAAGTGGACCGTTCATTTTTGTGGGTCCCATATAAATGGACGGTCCATTTTTTTGTGGCATAGAGTTGGTCCACAAAAAGTGGACCAGAGGATCTGATGCCTAAGTTGCTAGCCCATAGACTAAAGGAACCACTGAAGCACATCATTCACTAATCTTAGGGATAAGGAACATCATTGGACTGAATGCTCACTGCTTGCCGTTTAAGTACCTAGGAGTTCTAATTTCTTCTATGAAGCTAAGATTTTATGATTGCCTAGTTCTCCTAGAGACTTACAAGAGGGAAATAAATGCATGGCAGAATAAAGCCTTGTCACAAGCTAAAAGAGTGTAGCTTATCACCTTAGTATTAAAAAATCTTTACACTCACTAGAGTACTTGCCTCTTCTTACCTTAGAAGATTAACAAAGAGCTAGAGAAATGTATCAATAACTCTTAAGGTCTGGAAAGGCTGATATCTCTAAAGGAGAAAAAAACAAATGGGAGTAATTTTTTTGGAGAAAGCACGAGGGAGGACTAAGTGAAAGAAGGAAAGTGTTTGAAGATGTAATTGAATTGTATTGCTTGCCTTATCATGAGTGACTTTACACCGTATTTATACATGTATATGATATCTACAAAGATAACGAAGATCACAAAATCAAATAAAATCAGATACAATAAAATCAAATATATTTGAAATGAAATCAGATAATTATTGTTGAGATTGTATGAGGATTGACATGAATCTGCATATGTTTATCAGCCCCCCTCAAGATCACGGTGGGTAGCCACAGTGAGCTTGCCACGAAATTTTTGAAAGGCAGAGGAAGGTAGAGCCTTGGTCATAATATCGACAATTTGATGACTTAAAGGAAGATGTTGAATTGATAATGCTTTGCTGGTGACCAGATCTCTGACAAAATGAATATCAATTTCAATTTGCTTCGTACGAGTATTATTGATGGGATTGGTAGCAAGAAACGTGGCACCAAGATTGTCACACCAAATAGTTGGTGGTATGTGAAAGACACCAATTTCGCCAAGAAGAGATTTAAGCCAACAAACTTCAGCAGTAGCAAGAGCAATACTTTGATACTCAGCTTCGGTGTTGGATCTAGCAACTGTATGTTATTTCTTAGCACTCCAAGAGATGAGATTTGGACCCAGGAAGATACAATAACCAGATGTAGATCGACGATCATCAGAACATCCTGCCCAATCAGCATCACAATATGCATTTATAGAGAGAGAGGTTGTGCGGGTTAAGTGGATACCATAAGAGGATGTGGAACGAAGATATCGAAGTATCCGTTTAACAGCAGTCCAGTGAATGTCGGTAGGATAATGGAGAAATTGGGAGACTTTGTTAACTGCAAATTGAATGTCAGGACGAGTAAGACAAAGGTATTGGAGAGCACCAACAGTGCTTCTGTATTCAGAAGGATCAGTGAGGGGTGTACCGTGATTTTTGGATAGAGGAAGAGTAGGAGTAATGGGTGTGATGGCGGGTTTGGACTGAGCAAGACCTGTGCAAAGAAGAAGATCCTTGGTATACTTAGTTTGGGTAAGGAGAAGGCCTGTAGACTTGGTTGTAGCTTCGATGCCAAGAAAATAATGAAGAGGGCCGAGGTCTTTGATAGAGAAGGTAGAATTTAGTTGAGTAATGACATGGGTGAGGAAAGATGGGGAGGAGCTAGTGATTAAGATGTCATCAACATAAACTAGAAGGAATGTGGTATGGGAGGAGGTGGAGTGAACAAATAAGGATGTATCAAATTTAGTGGAAGTGAAATTGAGTTCAAATAGTTTTTGACTTAAGCGATGAAACCATGCTCGTGGAGCTTGTTTTAGACCATAAAGGGCTTTGTGAAGATGTCATACATGAGAAGGTCGATGAGGATCAATAAATCCAGGGGGTTGGGTCATGAAGACTGGTTCGTGAAGGTTCCCATTAAGAAAGGCGTTGTGAACATCAAGTTGATGAATGGGCCAATTTTTGGATAGTGCAATAGTAAGGATGAGACGAATGGTCGTGGGTTTAATAACAGGACTAAAGGTGTCAGTGTAGTCAAGACCATGAGTTTGATGATAACCTTTGGCAACAAGACGAGCTTTGTATCGATCTAGAGAACCATCAGAATTTCGTTTGGTCTGAAAAACCCATTTACATCCAACAATGTTAGCATTAGGAGGTGGAGAAACAAGGGTCCAGGTATGATTGCGATGAAAAGCATTAAACTCATCAAGCATGGCTTGGCGCCAATATGGAAATTTGTTTGCTTGAGTGAAGGAGGTGGGATCTGGTTCGTTGGAGGGTTAAGTAAAGGTAGAATAGGTAACATAGTTAGAAAGGATCCGAGGAACACGAGTGATGTCACGTGTGCGGGTGGTCATGTAGTGTTGAGGTGGTGGAGATGATGTATGTGGGGGTGGTAGTAGAACTGGTGGAGAAGAGATTGGGACAGGTAGTGGAAGAGAAATAAAAGAGGGAGAAGATATGGAGGAAGAGGGTGGGGAGGAAGCAGCGAAAGGGAAAATGGTTTCAAGAAAGCGAACATGACAGGAGATGTGAATTTTGGAGGTGATAGGGTCAAAACACCGGTAGCCTTTGTATTGTAAAGAATATCCAATAAATACACACTGTGAAGACTTGGGAGCGAGTTTGTCCACACGTTGAGACCCAAGAAAAGGGAAACAAGCACACCCAAACACACGAAGATGAGAGAGATCAGGTGGCGTAAGGAAAAGAGCTTCATGCGGGGATTTTTGATTAAGGATAGGTGTGGGAAAAAGATTGATGAGATAGGTGGCTGTAGAAAAGGCATCGAACCAGAATGACTTGGGTA
>JANIPN010000003.1:34383850-34407124 GCA_027478595.1 Erythroxylum anguifugum
TATCAAATGGTGACAAAATACTGACAATTTGCAACTTATGAAAATTCAATATGTAGGACTAAATTAAGCACGAAAATCATGAATTAGGCGTCAACAAATGCATAATTGCTTAAGAAAACGGGCCTAATTCATAGTATAAATCTGGTTCAATCACATAGGTAATTCCGGGAAGCGAATCCAAACCCAAATTTTCTCAATCACCGCTTTAGTCGGAGAGAAGTTGGCAACCAATCCATCACCGTTAAGTAGTAGTCTTGAATCATCCAAGGTCCTCTAGTCAACGCAATCTCCTTATCCTGACTGTTCGAAAATTTCACCCAGAAAAATCGTTATCTAAATCCACAATTTCTATCTTACCCTTGGATTTCCAGAGCTGGTGAAGTTTCGAAGAGAGGAAATAGAACCCGAAACTTTGCCCAAGAATTTTGATGATGATCGTGCTATTCCACGGGCGCTCAATATCGGCCAGTAAATCACTCTTCATCTGAAAATGCGGGACTGGTGTGTGACCCCCAGAAAAATCTAGGGATAGCAGCTCCTCCGTCACCAGATTCTTCGACTGAACCACAGCAGCAAACCCCTGTTATATTTCATCAATCTCACCCACAGCACTCGACTCACTGAGGGGGGCATCCATGGAGAGCTCTTGGGGATCAGGTGGTTCCTCGCGATCAAAAGGCTTGTGCCTCTTGGACGACGACGACCTGCTGAGACCAGCCATGATGCTGTGAAGAAGACGGCGACGACGCTACCGCTGTCTGGGTTTCTATCACTTTTCTCTCTCTATCGCGTTTCTCTGACATTTTAGGAACTTAGTCTATGGCTGGCTTGAGTTGTGATCATTTCGAAATTCTTGATTTATGTTATAACATGCCAAAATAGTAATCATCATAAAAGGAGAAGAATTCGTCTAGATATATAGAGAACCCCTAAAGGTGTATCCCTCCGAACAAAAGTAACTGGAAAATTATGAGCCCACAAATACATATATGGACTGATGCTCACTGCCCTTTTCGTGTGTTTGACGTTTGTCCCTGTGAATGGCAAGTCAAGAACAAAAGATTCATTGGTCCGTAGTTATTCGTCTAAGAATTTGGGATAAGGAAAACTTTGTAGTTGAGTTTGTAGCTCTTTCCTACCATATGAAATTCTCTATTTTGGTTACGGTATTCTAGCTTTGTTCTATTAAATTTTTTCCATATATTTTTGAGACCCTACATAAATGTGTGGATGAGATTTAATGAAACATGATAGATAAGAACATCATAACTGGAACATAAGATATATTCCTCTTTTCTGTCAGTGTGAATTGTGCATACCAAAAGATCTTTTATAACCTCTACAGTTCTTGCTTAATACTGAGCCTTCTGACTGCTACGGCCTATTGGTCATAATTATATACTGTAAATGAAGGTATAATGAAATTATAATTATCAGATCTATATTGTATTTATATATTGTTTATAAATGTTCCTAGTCATTGTTTTATTAAAACTGGATATTAATAGAACATAAAAAGAATTATGTAGCTACATGTCAAATAGCTGTTAAATTTCTTTGATGTTTGGCTGGTTGGGTTGGTTGGTTCAACCTAACCAGCTAAAAATAAGAAACTGACCTACAACAGCGTTTGGGGTAATCAGCTGATTACCCCAAACCCATAATACCAATTTTGCCCTAAGTTTTTGACCTCGTTACGTCTCTCTCGTTTTCTCTAGAAGAATCTCTCTCGTTTTCTCTCTACTCTACTTCTTAACCAGATCAATCGTCCAAATCCAGGGTTATTCTTTCTCACGTGACGGGATCTGCTCATCGCCGGAGCAACACCATAACCAACACCCCAACATCGATTTCTCCTCTTAACTACCAAAGCCTTTTCCTTCTTTCATAATCCTCTGATGTCCTTCTCTCTTCCCTCAAGCTCAAGCTGAAGCCTTTTGAATACTTGGTTAGATTCAATGATTGTTTCCTTCTTTGTTTTTTTACTGGTTTTGATATGATTTTCATGCTCTAATCTCTTCGCTTCAGTGTTTTTCTTTTATGGGGTTTTAGAGAAAATGTCATGGCGATGGAGCTCTTAAATATCCAACCCAGGGAACTCAAGTTTATGTGTAATTTTTAGTGTTCCAATTCAACAATCTTTGGCAATCTTGATGCTTTTTTTCTTTCATGGTGGTGTTAAAGAGAGCTATTGCAATAATCGGTAACATTACAAGAACTAAAGATCCCATTAGTGTTGTTTTGATTGTTTAAAGTAGATATCAACTAGTTTTTGGATTGCTTCAATTTGGTTAGCCAAGAGGGTTGGTTTTACATCCCACCAGAATGCTCTTACCTTATGTTTTACAAAATTTTCAACAAGATATGGTCCTTCTGAAGAAAAATTCGTACTGTAACGCCTGCAATTTATAGTATAACATGATCTGCAACTGCTAAATTTCGTGATTGCAAACCATGACCACTCCTTCGAACTTTACTTTGTAATTTAGAACCATGGAGTAGCATGCATGAAGATTTCCTTTAGGGAGATCATATTGTAATTTGACACTTCAAGATCAGACCTTGAGGATTATGAAATATATGAGAGAAGAGTTGAAGTCAAGAGTGTTAAAAATTTACCAACAAACAAAGTACCTATTTATTATTCTAATTTGTTGAAAGTAACTTACTGAGATGGTTCAATTTTCTGAAGACCTTGCTATTGGAAAACTTGACTATAAAGTTTCTTCATTTTGTTCCCTCATTTTTTCATTTGTTTTTGCAGGTTTTGGTAATTGGTGGAGCAGATGGAGGGGTCCTGCGGGAAGTTGCCCGACATTCTTCTGTTGAACATATTGATATATGTGAAATAGATAAGATAGTGGTTGATGTGAACTGGTTTGCCTTCGTTTTAGTCTTTCCCATGTTGAAATTACTATGGAAGCTATTGATAACCAGAACCGACCATTGATGGCTCCAAGTTTAGTATTGTAATACATGTATAAATGGTGTGTCGTCTGTTGTATATTATTCAAAAGATATTAATAAAATGTATACCATTCTCATAGTTCATACACGGTATTAAAGAAAAGTGAATTATAATATAAATATACAGATCATTCCTCTTCCTAGTCCTCCTCCTCCTTGATCTTCTGCCTCCCTGACATCCAATCCCAGTACTTCAGCTTAACTCAATTTTGTTATCTTAGTCTTGTTTTTGCTCCTCTTATTAAACTCTTAAAATTTATTAGGATTTGTTAATGGTACAAATCCACCTCCTTGTCAAATGATTCCAAGCATTGATCCTCCCCTTTCTTCCATTGAAAATTTTGTCTATCAAGAAGTCTTTCCCAATTTTGTTGGTTTTACATCTTCCTAACATGTTTGGATTGCTTTATCTATCACTTTTGGAGCTTTCTCTCAATGAGTTTGAAAAGATTCATATTGCTATCATTTATTGTTTTAATTTGCAAGATACTTAAAATTCAGACATATGTGTGAATTAATAAGGTATTAAAGCATAACTTCTAAATTATGTATTTATATAATTTTTGAATAATATTCACAAGTTAATTCTATTATTTATTTTAAATTAAGAGATAAAATAATTTTAAATTAAGAAATAAATAAAAATATTATGATGATAAAAAGTAATTATTTATTTATTTTGTTGTTGTTGTTGTTGTTGTTGTTTTTATTATTATTATTATTATTATGATAAGTTCTATGTTTTTATTAGAGTTATAAAATTAGCTATCAGCTAACAGCTAATGCAATCAGCTGATTGCCAAACAGGGCTTAAGATACTGAAAAAAATTGCTAGTTAGAAATTCTAAATAACAATATTGAGTGACATTGACTAATACTTTTTTAAGCTTCACGATTCTTTTTAGTAACGAATATTAACAAAAGTGATAACTATAATTTGTCCTTTTATTCTAGCTAATCTTTTATTTCAGTACTTCTATTTTGTTATTCCTTTAATGTTAATCTTTTTTATTTAGGTCTCTTTCTTCTGCTAACTATTTTGATAAGAAAAAGTTACGTGATCGCCTAACTATCTAAATGTCAGTTCAGATTAACACTTAACAATGTTTACATGACTATATGAATATGTAAGAGTACATTTTTACTACTTTTGCTCTTCCTATAACACCAGATTTGTCGTCTTATTTTTAAGTCTTTCTTTAAGTTAATTTAGGAAATCCATGAAGATTAAATTATTATACAAATGTGGTGTTGAAGCCACCGTAAAAGTTTCAAGTACAACTCATAATTCCAAGAACATAATCATAACTTATGGGTTGTTTAATCTTAGGAAAAATAAATAAATAGATGTGATTTCTTTAGTTGACTAGATTTTCTAACTTGTTCATGTGAGGTTTTACAAAGAAAAGCACAATATTAAGAGAATGAAACCTCTTAATAAAGAAAACCACCGTTTTGGGGTTAATTTTTGAGTTAACTGTTGTTCTTCTTCCTTTTAACAAAACAAAAGTCAAGTATTTGCTTTGGTGAAGTCAAACAAGTATTTGCTTTGGTGAAGCCAAAAAAGTATGAGAATTCGAATAAAGGAATCAAAAGAAAGAGTTTAAAGAACAAATTGCCATTGATCTTGCTTTATTTTTTAAGCCTTACTTTTATATTTTCTTAATCAAGTCCTATGTAATGTATGATGAAATGTAAGATGTGCAAGCTAATAGTATTAGTATTGTTTTTGTGGACTGTCAATGTAATGTATATGCTATCAATATATTATTTTTAATAATTTAATGAATATGATATTGAAAAATGTTGTTAAGAAAAATATAGACAAAGTTCTTTTTGCTCATAACATAAATAACTGATTAGCGAGAGCCAGGGTGCTTTCTCGAAGGATCGCCATATTGGCGATAATATTCTGATTATCCAAGAACTCCTTAAAGATACTCCCAATCTAATTCTGGTCCAAATTGTACAATGAAAGTCGACTTTCATAAAGCATTCGATAGTATCAGCTAGGAATTCCTTTAGATCATGCTCCAAGCTTTTGGATTTCCAAACATCTTCGTCAACTGGTTAAAGCAATGCATAACCAGTTAACCACTGTCTCTCTAGTTGTGCTTATCAATGGGACCCCAACGAAATGCTTTCAGGTGGCTAGTGGCTTACGACAGGGGGATCCTCTATCCATCCCCCTATGTCTTCATCCTCTGTATGGAAGTTCTAAGCTTCATAATCAAACATCAAGTGCAGCTCAACCCAAGCTTCAGATACCATTCAAAATGTAAGAAAATTACTTTACTCAATCTTGGCTTGGTCGACGACCTTCTTTTTTACAAAGCTCAGATGAGTTCTATTACCATCTTCATGAAGGCACTTGGCATCTTCAAGGGATATTCTGGATTGCATATCAATCTTGATAAGAGTCGCTTTATCCTATCTAAAGCTTCCTATGATCTCAATCCAGACGTTACACGAGCTACTGGAATGACCTCCACCAATCCCCCTATAATGTATCTGGGCCTTCCTGTCACAAAGCATCTTAACTATCAAGAATGCTTACCTCTTATTAAACGTATCCAGAGAAGAATCAACTCATGGGCTAATAAAAGTCTTTCATAAGCAGGTCAACTCCAACTTATTCAATATGTGCTCAGCTCTCTGCATTTATACTGGAGTTCCCATGTATTCCTCTCCCAAATCCTTATCAAAACCATTGAAAGGTTACTCAGGAATTTTTTGTGGAGCCACACAGACGGTACCCAAGGTGCAGCAAAGGTTCGATGGACTGATGTTTGTCTCCATGCCTAAAAAAGAAGGTGGCCTGAATATCTCCTTCATCAAAGTCACAATCCAGGTTTTGATTCTTAAACGTCTATGGTGGATCTTGTAAGATAAACAGTCGATGTGGATTCGATGGTTGCACTCTTATTTCATTAGAGGCCGAAGTATCTGGCAATTAAGAAATAGCTTGTCTCACTCTCATATCCTTAACCGATTACTTACCCTGAGAGATATGATTCAAGAGGATATCACCAATGACCTAGGCACTGGTCCACTCAGCTGTTATGGTCTGTTGGAAAGGCCATCCGATTCATTCCCTTAGCAACAAAATCACCAAGGAACTCTTACGAAGAAGACAACCCGAGGTGATCTGGCACACTATTGTAAGGAACAAGGCACTTACTCCGTGGCTCTCATTTATTCTTTGGCTTGCTAGCCAAAACAAATTGACTACAGCAGATAGGTTACCTTATCTGCAAGTTGATCGAGCATGCCCCCTGTGTCAACTCAATGATGAAACGCTTGATCACCTCTTCTTCATTTGCTCTTTCAGCCTTCCCATATGGCAGAGGATTGCGAGTCAATGTCAATGGATTAATCCCAGTATTACCATACTAGAAATTCTATAAAGTCTATTAGTCGAACCAGCTTGCTCCTGACTTCCTCAACGTTCGTTTATAATAGCTTTGGGAACTCGTGTATACACTCTATGGAAGGAACGCAATCGCAGGCAGTTCACTGATCAAAGTTCCACCACATAAACTGTTCAGTTGACCATCATCAGATATATCCATGAGCTACTAATTGTCAAGAATCTACACCAACATGTCACAACAGACATATTCTCATCCTTTAACAACTTAACACATGTCTATTTGATTGTCTACTTCGAGTACCATGTAATCCTTTTCTAACATAGTTAGGCAGGGGGTGTAACCCTTCACATGTTGTATATTATGTATTCTTACTATATTATATAAATTCCATTTTCCTTTTTTTTTAACTTGTTAAACTATTACAATTATTTTTCTCTTGGCTGGTGAATGTACTAGTTGAGTTAAATCCAATTTTCTTGTTTTGAATCGCACGGACCTTAATTATTAGTTGTCCCTTTACTAGTTCTTTTATCTATTTTCTCTTTCTTAGGCACATCTAGCTAACATTACATAATATTGGTTTGATATAATTGTGATAGTTATTTAATTTTAAATGAAGTAACAGACATGAATATAATTTTGTATTGTTATAACCTCACTTGACAGTGCTTCATACTATGTTTTTATTAAAAACGTGATTATAATAGTCAATCCAAAAAATATTTGATTTCATTTAGTTAAGAAGTGAAGTTCAAAAATATTCAAAAGAGGTAGTTCAATGGCATTAAAATACATGTGAAAATGCTTATGGTAGTGCCCTAATCTTTGAAATGGATTTATTAGGATATTTTAATTTGTTGTGGCCCTTATGCAAACATAATTTGCAAGTTATTACTCTTTCATTTCTTTAAAAGTGAACATATCCTTTGAGTTGATTCCTATGACTCTTTAATTATTTATTTTCTTTGATCTTCTTTACATAACCTTAATTGGTATTGACCCAATTGATATCTTTCATGATTTTGACTAAAATAATTCTCCTTGCACTAGATTCATTATATTTACATAATTTGTATATTTGTCTTTAGAGTATTACTCACTAATATAATTCTTTGTCATCTTTTATGACAATATGATATTCTAAATTTTTCATATGATTTACAACTATAACATTCTTCTTATAAGCTCATTACAAGTATAATGCCATTCTTACTTAGCTTTATAACCTTCATTGTCATTCCATTAACAAAGTAATAAAAGCAAAAATGTATGTTCTTCGCAATCTTTTCATTTTCCTCTATCCCAATCATCCTCTAACTTATCAGCAAAATTCCTAGAATAACAACATTTTCATAACACAAGTCATAATCTCCTTAAGATGAAAATTTGCAGCTTTAGTCGTATCACTTACAATCTTAACTTTAAATTCTTCACATAAGTTGTTGTCAGCTATACCATACTTAATCTCAGGATTTAAAAGAGCCTACATCATTTTTCTTGAGACACCTCCTTAAAAGCCTCTCATGCTTTTACAAACCATTCTTTCAACTTTAAATTTTTTAGCCAAACACAAAGATGTTAATAGACTTAATAATAGTCCAAAATAATTTAGACAACATATACCTTTATAATCCCTTCTCCACTTATCAAAAATATATACCTTCCTAAAAATATGAGCTCTACTATTGGAATCATGTCCTCAATTGCTTGGATTAGTTTCTAATTAAAAAAACAAAAATTGCTATCATCAAAACTAAATAAGAACTAATAATCATAAAAGGAAGGTTATTGTTGTATAACCTTTTTTCTTGTCACTTATAACAACCTATCTAGTCCCAAATTTAATTTTATGATCAGCTTTTAATAATGTGCAATCAACACCTAAAATTCTTTTACATATATTGATTATCTCCTTCTTACAATAGTCAAAAGCCACATAAAATTTGTCAAAAATATGAGCATCTCTAATGAATATAGACCTTTGTGCCTCAATTTCAATGGTTATACCCAGATTACAACTCTCAACTTTGTTGCATATTTCCATTAGCTTTGTCAACTTAGCTTTCACATCTTCTTTTACTTTCTTAATAATATCCCCTTTTACTATATGCACTAATGATATATTAACATCTTCAATGCATTATTTCATTGTCATTGTTTGACTACTCCTTAAGGATTTTGAATGTATGTTTTTCCTATCACCAATGACATTTTTAACTATCCACCATTGTTTAATCCTTTTACTTTTAGCATTCAATAATAACACACTTAGTTATAACAATAGTCTTGTAATTTTTAATAAAATTACAGCGTACTTCTCAACAATCCATACTTAGTCATTGCCTACTTAAATTATAGTCCATCAACAAATCATTCCAAAAATAAATTTTAAAAACTTGTAACTTGGATCATACATGGAGGCCTTTAACTTGCACTTTGAAGCTTCCCCATCACTATGATCATCCTCAATCCCAAAAAAATAATTCTTACTAAAGAAAAATATTTTGCATTGTGAAATGAGTCATTAGTATATTTGGCTCCAATTGTTAATGAATGAGATAATTGTTTCTCCAAATTAAGGCCAATAAATTTAGCTTTAATAATAATTTTTGTTTCTCCTTAATATCCTTTTTTTTCATACACAAATGTTATAGCCTCTAGGAATTCATAATTATCATCATTAAATCATCTTCTATAACTACCTTGATACAAGGTATTCCTCATCATTGTCTTATTTAATATATTTGTCATTTTTCTCATTTTGATGGATTTTTTTTTTACTTTCAACTTCTATTACACCATTTTCTTCTTTGTCTTCTTTAAATACTATCCTTGATTTGCTTCTAAGTAATTTTCAAGTAGGTATTGTTGACTTCTTTGACACTAGTTTCTTTTTTGCAGCTACTTTATTCTTTGTGCTTTTAAAGTTCTTCCATTCCATGCTATAGCTACTTTTATATTTGTATCACTACCTTTCTATCCAGCCTATCCTTCTTACGTAATTACAAAAATGTGCTCTTTAATTTCTTTGTATTTCATATATACATGTACTATTTTACTCTTAGCTAACAACATACGATACAACATATCAATACTTTATTAGTCATTACCCAATTTTCTTAAGCCATCAATGAAGCCCTTTCTTGAAATCATATAGTATAAACATTCAATGTCATCTTAACCCCTCATAACTTGAATTACATCAAAAACATCCTTATGACAAAAACATGTCCACATTAGCATCATCAATAACATTATTTAGGAAAAATACCAAATCTAAGAATAATTACTTTATATTTCAAAAAATTTCCCTAATATACAATTAGTAGTCTACAATCAATAAAAAAATAAAGTAACCTATACATTATCTAAGATTTTTTTGTATTCGGATAAAACAAAAGTAGGAGGACTTCCTTGAAACTCATATAAGTGGATTTTCATGTGGCACAATAGACCCCATTTAAACCTTATAAGTATTGTCAAGTGCTAATGTGTGAGTTTGAGATGACATCTAAGTACATTTTATGTCAATTATTTGATAGTTTGATGTGCCACACAGATACTTTTGTTAAGAGAGTTAATACAAGAGATCCAAATAGGAAAAGTACAAGCACTAAAAGACTTAAAAACAAAAAAATAAAGGTATTAGAATAGAAAACTGACTATAATAAGAGAACTAAAAATATCATTTTTCCTTTAAAATAATAGAGTTCATTAACTTGCATTACTAGAAATATACACATTAAAGTTATGTAAATTTAATAATTTAGACCCACTCACCTAATGAAATAGAATTTTTATATTTAATAAAAGTGTAATTGTTTAACCTATACTGAAATGACATATTATGGAAAATATAGACAAATAAAACATGACTAAATATTTGTTTAGTATGATAACTTATTTTTAATTGAGTTAACATTTTTTTATATTATTTATCTATACTTTTTTTTCAAGAAAGCAAATAATTCTTGAAATCAATCCATGAAGGGAAGTTCAAAAACCTAAAATTGCTAAAGAACAACTAGCAAAAACATCATCTAATTATAATTAAAAAAACTATAAAACTAATAAGCTTGCTAAAGCCATCACTAATCTCTTAAAGTAGAGAGCATTTCTACAAACTCCTCAGATAATAGGACTATGTGTTTTTATGGCAAAGCGATTTGCTTAGCAATAAATGATCTCCTTCTCCATTAATAAAACATTCTACTACCTTGGCTGTTAGATATTACATCTCTTGTACCTCTTCAAAAGTAGCATCTTTTTTACTATTTTTAACACTATAACCAACCTCCATATCTAAAAATATAAATGCCACCTAGCTAACAAGGAATCGTTGCATCCTAAGTATAGTTGGTGTGCCATTATGTGTGACCTGATATTCCTTATCAACTCTAATAATATCAAATCCACTTAAGTAACTTACCTTTGAAAATTTTTGTTTTTCCTTTCATTCCATATCATATATATTATGTATCTAAGAGAGATCTTCAACACTATCATATCCCCTTTTAGGTTATTAATTGAAGAGAACCAATTATCTAATTCATACAGACTAGAATAATAGGATAAATATTAAAAAGAGACTGAATTTAAAGCTAAATTTATGTAGTTAACCTATAGCTAAAAAAGAGATGAGTTGTTGACTCAAGGTTTTTAATGCATAACACACATATTATAGGGAGATTCATGAAATTTTTACCTATAAGTGGTACTTAATCTCCCTTTAAAAGCCAGCCAAAGAGCAAGAGAACCATAGGGGCTTGCTTGTTTCATCCATACTAATTTGTGCTGAGGCATCTTAGGAGCATGATTTTTCATCAGTTCTTTATATGAAAAGTTAGTGAACTCACTAGATAGGCGGCTACCCATTTGGTAAAGTCATCTTGGTTAGTATTAAAGCTAAAGTTGAGTAGATGGTCCTTTATACTAGATCTAGGTAGTAGCTCTAGGTTCAATTACGTGTTGTTCAAGACTTAGCTTACCCTAGCATTGTTTGAAATTGTTGTTCTCAATAAATTCAATTCAATGCAGTTGCTTAAAGGAAATAAACTAAACAAATTATCATGCCAAAAGAAGGTAGAATTTCTATCATTATTCTCAAGTAAGAGATATGACTTTTTTTATCCTATAACTGTAGTAGATTCACAATTATCCAAGAGGAGTTGTACCTTAGTACAATAGACTAGAAGCTTTTATTTCCTAAATAGTGAGAATATATCCATTTGAAGGATAAGACTTTCTTATTAATGACTAATCTCTATATTCTTCTGGACATAAGAACTTTGTTTATAAGCCTAATTGCAATTATCCTCAATCTACCTTCCTCCCTAGGTAGACAAAGATCACTCCATCTCACCTTGGATAAAGGAGAAGTTGAGTAGTCACTAGCCTAAAGGAATTTCCTCATAGGTCTTTCTATAGTCTTCATTATGTTGGGGATTAAAACATGAGAAGACCAATATATAAGTTATTCACCACATAATTAATTAGTTGTATCAAGCTAACAAGTGAAAAGGTTTTATTGCACTGCCTTGAAAGCATCTTTTAAATCTCTCAAGTAGTGGTTGGAATTCACTAGTTAGAGGCCTTTTAGAGGAAAAAGGATCCCTAGCTAGGTAAAAGGGGGCTTTAATACCCTAATTTCAATAATCGAAGAAATCCAGTAGGATATATTCAATGCACTTGTAGATATGAACAATTGACTTTTATCTTCATTAATAGAGAGCCTAAAATGTCTTTGAAAATGTTCAAACAAGCCATTTCGACGCCCACAAAGCAAGCATCAACCTTATAGAAGATGATTAAGTCATGTACAAATGATAGGCTACATAACTCCAATATTTTACACTTTGAATGAAATATGAATTCTTCCTTCCGATAAATAGCTAGCTTAATGAATCTAGTTAGCATTTCTAAACCTAGAGTAAAGAGGTAAGGAGAAAGATGATCTCTTTGCCTCATTCCTCTAGCACTTTGAAGAATATTAATAGACTCCCCAATGAATAAAATGTTATAGAAAATAGTGAAAATACATAAATAAATCCAATTCACAAACACATCAAGTAATCCAAAAGCTTATAGCAGTTTGAAGAAAATTAATAAGCTCCTCATTGACTAAAATGTTGTAGGAAACAGTGGAAATGTATGAATCAATCCAATTTACAAATACATCAAGGAACCCAAAGGAACTTAAAGAAGTTAGGAGAAAGAACTAAATTATAATGTCAAAACCTTGCGAAAATTAATTTTTATAGCACAATCCTTGCAAAAATGATTCTTATTCTAATTTTTCAAAAGCTCTTGAGCGAGAAAATATTATCCCCATTCAGTCCACTTTTAATGAGAAGTATAAATGAGATTGGCCAGCATATTCTTAAGGCTGTTGACCTTGTATATTGTATTACAACATAAAGTTGGTCTAAAAATTTATTTAAGGTTTTAAGAGAATGTAGCTTAAAAGGTCTTGTTTAGCTCCTTTGACAGTCTTCCATTCTTGATAAACTTCAGGACTACATTGGTTACTAAATATTTGGTTAAAGGTTAAGTTTTCTAAAATAAATAAACATTAAACCCATCAATGCCTAGATCTATATGATGTTTTAGAGTGAATATAACCCCTTTCCACATCATTAGCATTAAAATGCATTTTCAAATAGTCATTATAATCATTGGAAATATGATTATTGATAATAAATTGAAGAAGTTACATTGAAGAAGAGCATCTTGGACCAAAGCTATAAGCAGAGGAGAAGCGGGTGAAAGACTCATATTTTGACTTTAGTTGAGAACTCAATAGTTATATCATTATCCAATTGAAGTAAGGTGATTATATTGGCATTAAAATGCATTTTCAAATAGTAATTATAATCATTGGAAATATGCTTGTTGATAATAGATTAAAGAAGTTACATTGAAGAAGAGCATCTTGGACCATAGCTATAAGCAGAGGAGAAGTGGGTGAAAGACTCATTTTTTAACTTTAGTTGGAAACTCAATAGTTATATCATTATCCAATATAAGTAAGGTGATTCTATTGGCATTCCTCTTATAAAGCATTGACTTATGGGAAAAAACAACTTGTAGTCTTATTTCCTCCCTTTAGCAATATAATCATGGATCTTTGCTTCATAATAGAAATATCAACATATACTGCTTGATTATAATTCAGTAAAGCAATCTTCTCTTTATTTTATAAAATGTCATCAATAGGATTGGAATAAAGAAGTGTTTGGATTCTCCAAAGCTTTTCCCTAGCATCAAATATAGCAAGGTGATTATAGCTAAATTTTTTAATTTTTAACAGTAACTTTATCAAGCTTTTTCCTCAATTAGTAATGTCCCTTCACATATTACTTTATTAAAATAATTACCCTCCATTTTGAGACCAGTCATGTAACCAACATAATGTTATAGATTCTCTGTGTTACCTTCATCTTTAGATGGATATATCACATTAATAAAGTATCAAAAAATGATCTATGGTAAGTTGATTATAGATCCAAGATCCTTAAGTTTGTTCCATTAAGCAATTATATAAAAAGAATGGTTAAAATCATTTTTTTTAAAAGGTGACATTAAAGGAGAATTCTCCTACTTCATCTTAAATGAGACATAGATCAAAAGAAACTAAGTTTCTTCCATAAAAATGATAATGATGGTTGGTGATGACTTGTCAATGTTTCTTTTAGAAATAGAGGCTTTTATATTTATTCTCAATTATTTTTGTCTGTAGTAAGTCAACTAAGCATAACTTAACAGTGCAAAAAAATCATAAAAAGAATTCTTCTTAGTAGGATTATTAGTCCCTCATACATGCAATGCTAATATTGACATTATGGAGGAGAAGATAAATTTTTCTTTCCCTTATTAGATTTCCTCCTTGCCACTGTTAAAATCTAGTTTTTAGTATTATCCATATTCGAATTCATAGGATTTAAAAAAGAGTGGAGTCAATCGTATTCACCTTAACTTTAGTTGCTTAAACCTTAGTTATAAATTTGTTCCTACTAAAATTTCGGTTTTGAGTGGAATCATTCACT
The DNA here is from genome assembly GCA_027478595.1 of Erythroxylum anguifugum. Taxonomy (NCBI): domain Eukaryota; kingdom Viridiplantae; phylum Streptophyta; class Magnoliopsida; order Malpighiales; family Erythroxylaceae; genus Erythroxylum; species Erythroxylum anguifugum. The sequence goes on from JANIPN010000003.1 coordinate 34,398,237, forward strand.
ATCAAGCTTACCTTAGAGGCAACAAGTAGGGTGACTTACATATTAGATGGAGTGGAACATGGGTTGATAGCCAAGTCTTTAGCTTGAACATTAGAAGCTATCTCCCATAAGCTAAGGGGGTTGCCGAACTTGTCCATATTTGTGAATCCTCATTTTCCTTCTACTCACTAATCACTTTGTTGATATCTCTCACCCCCCCCCCCCGTCCCAATATTTTTAATATAATATTGCCTTTTAGATTAATTCCTGATAGTCACCTGATAAGAAAGTTCTTCTTATAGGTTTTCATAAACCATTTTGCTTAATAATTTTTGGTTTTTAAGAGTGGGAGATGGAGACTGTATCTTCAAACATATTTTCATTCTCACCTAACCTCATAAGAGGAATATCATCAAGTAACTCTTTCTAAATATCAACAATACAAAAGCCTTGAAAAGTTTATTCTTTTCATAACAATCATTGCTTCATCAAAATAAAAAGGCTTTTCTATAAAGCTTACCATATGACTAGTCCTTCTATGGTCCAATACTCTAATGGTACATTGTGAATATTGATCCAATACGTACTTGTTTATACTTAAATCTAAGTAGTTGAATCCATGATCTCTATTTTTAAATAAAGATTGGTTTGGAAGTGATATTGGCTCTACTTCAAGTACTTTTTAAGCTTAGGATGGAGTTATAAACCTAGATATGAAGATATTGTCCTTATTGACTATCACCTCAATCAATCCAAACTAATTCCACTTATTTAGGGCCCATTTGTTCATCACAAAGAAGGTGAGTCCTTTATAATGGAAGAAATCAATAAGTGTAGCATTACATTTTAGTACTCCTTCCTTTACCACATGGAGGACCAACTATTGGTTTCCCATCCAAAAATGTTCAGGGGGACAATAAAGGAGTTTAGGAGAGGGGGAAGTGTCTCCCAAAACTTAAGACCAAGTTCTTGTTTTTGAAATGCTAAACAAACCATAAATAGGTACAATATGACTTGTAGGGGAGGTAAAACTTTGAACAACATATATAGATGCAATGAGATAATACCAGTTAGGAGGACCTGAAAAAGCTAATCCTAGAGAAAGAGAAGAAATATTTTCAGCGAAATTGGATTTATAAATGATAGATGTATATTTTACTATATTTTTATACCCATATTTGATGTATTTTGTTTGATATTATATACTTTTGTTCTATATTTCATACTTAATTTACTCCAAGTATGTTTACAGAGCATAATTACCTTTACAGACTTAAAAGAGAAGAATTCGAACGAAAACACAGCATAAAACAAAGATTCGACACACGAAAGCGATGCATAGCCGTGCACAAGACTGTGCGTCGACCAAAACCTTAGAATTTCACATAAAAGGATGTGAATGGAGAATTAAAGAGATAGTAGACTGAGGAAGGCAATTCTAGATGTGGAGATCATTCTCAAGGGACGATTTTGGTTCGGAGAAGTGGAAAATACAAAGAAATCATCGAAAAAGCCATCAGAATACAAGATCAAACCTCTACATTCCAAGAATACTCGATGGAAGACAACCAGGAAAAATTAGAATTATGATCCCATTGCTTTTAATTCGTTGTTATTTCTATTTATGTTTGATTTTGCATTCGATAATGCGTAAATAAACAATTTTGTTAGTGTTTAGGTTAGACGAACGCCATGTTAACACTTTAATATGTTTTGATTCTTTTATTAATGCAATTGGGTTAATTGATATATTGCAATTCGATTATGTGTTTAATATATGTTCTAATAGACCTAAGAATATTATATCATAATCTGATTTCATACGTAGAGATTGAGAAATCCTATTGATTAATAGATCTATCATAATGAGAAAGAGTTTATTGCAACCCTAAAGATAAGATGACATAGTTCTTCCAGATTATGGTCAAACCTAATAGAGGGATTCACAAATTGATAAAGCAATCCTATAAACTTTAGCCTAAGTAATTCGATTCAAAATCTTAGGATTAGTTGTTAGTAGACTCAAGGTCAGCTATTAGTATACCATAGGAATCTCCACGGTTCAATAAATCAATAAAACAATTGCATAATAAGATATCAATCTATTAAGGTTTTAGGGAGATTCGAAGTCTAGGCATTAATTTTCGATATTGATAAATTTCTAAATGCTTCCTTATTTCTCTATTCTTAATTGCTCCCTATTTTATTTTACTTGCTTTAGTTTTATTTTCTGATATTAAATCCAAAATCAATCCATAGGCTAGATAATAGGAAAAAGGTAATTACTAGTAATCACTGTCTTCATGGGATCGACCCTTACTTGCTCGTACTAGCTACATCTACAATGTGCACTTGTAGTTATTACATAATTCACCGACTCACAAAATAGGTCAATCAATAAACAAGCATAGGAGGACAAGAGAGAGATTGATTGTCCACAACGAGCCAAAGATGAGGAAGGAGAAGTACACAGAGTGGGAGAATTTACAAAGGAAGTTTTCAAAGAAAGGTTTGGTATTTAAAATGATACCAAAAAGGAAAAGGAGAGTTGAATCCCAAAAAAAATGATGAAAAGAGAAATCAAAAAGGAAAAGCTAAAGTAAGGAAAAGCGGAACACACATAAGAACATAAGAAAGATAATAAAAGAGAAGAGGGGGTGCACCAAGAAGAATACACTAAAAGGCTCTAAGAGAAGGAAATGTTGAAATGTAAAGAAAGTAAGAGTTTAAAGCAAAAAAGGAATCCACCAGACATAGGGAAAAAAAGGGACAAGAAAATAAAACACTAAAAAGAGAGCAACATTATAAGTAGAAGAGGAGAAGACAAGTAACTAAGCATCTTTAGAAGGACATTTCAACTATACAAAAGCGTTAGCTTCTTTCCTCTAAAATATTAGTTTTGGGATTTTTTTTGTTTACTATTAATGTTTAAGTAGACGAACTATAATTAAATATTCTAGGTGATTGTTTATAAATAAATATTTTGAATAACTATCACGTATTATTTAGTTCTTTGTTAATCTTAAGCCAATATAAAATAAATAATTAAATTAATAATTCTTTTAACTACATCTTACTTTTTGATCGAACTTCAAAAATTTCAAAGTATAAGAGGTATAAATTGAAAGATTTTTCTTCTTTCAAACTTTTTGATCAAAAGACAAACTTTTCTTTTACTTTTTAGTTATTATATTTACTCATTAAATAGGTGATGATACAATGATTCTTACTTGCATAATTCTTGGACTTATCTTGAAGGATGTATAGAATCATCGAGTTTTTAGTATGAATTTGAGGTTTCATTCAATTTATAAAATCTTAATAAAAGTTATGTCAATGAATAATAAAGAAAATAAAGAAATGAACATTATGGCTTTATTCCATATAAATAAAATTAATACAAAATTAAGAAAAAAATAAGATGGGTAAATAGAAGATTCAAGAGGTTGATAACAACGACCATCACGAAGAGATAGAATTAGTCAACTTAATATTTTGACATTATAACCATAAAGAGGAGTTTGCAAATTTTTTACTTTTCGTATCTTTAGAAAAGATTGTTGTCATATGATTAAGAAATTTATATTATACACACTTTTGTTTCAATTAGTATTTTAGTTTTTATGTTTAAGTTGTACAAGATAATACTCTCACATTCGGTTCTCATATGGGACTTTCTTTGGTTTTACCTATCTCAATCAAATTAGTCATATAATTTAAATTTAGTTATATGAATGGTTTAGGGTGAATTACCCCATAAAATATAAATTATTTAAATAATCTCATAAAATTATAAATTATAGTATTACTGTATTTCTTTAAAAATATAATTATATTATGTGTAAGTTATGAGGTCAGCAAGATTTCTTGTACTAGTTCTTTTAGGACCTTTTATCATCGATTCAACCTATAAAAAATTGATGTTCACTTCTACAATTATCTCTTCTTTTCTTGTTTCAACGGTGTAGAACGTTAACTATCTTTGAACTCCTGGTCATTTGTAGATGAAAAGCTTCCAAAAGGTTATCAGTAGCTTGATCTGCGTTAGCACGCTTCAAATTCCCAGCCATCGAAAGTAGCTCACTGTTCCTAATTCTAATTGTTCTTCCACGGCTGACCGTTGTCGTAATCTTTTACTAAAATGAGTAAAGAAGATGATCATCAGTTAGAATTTGGAAATCTTGTTAATTTAAGCTATGTTCAGTTGAGCATTTATTAATGGAACATAATAGAACGTAATATTATTTTAATCATTTAGGAGGAGGATTTATAATAAAATAGAATGAAAAAGGAGAATTTCATATTATATCACATTCCATCGTAAACAGTAAAAATGATATATCTCCAATTTGGGAAGTTTAAAATGGAATGTAAAATGATAAACAACTTTTCACTATATTACATTATAACTTCTTTTTCCAAACAACATTTCACTATATTATATTATGAACTGTTTCATCTGTCCTAAACAATAATTTTTTAATATTATATCTATTTCCATTATATTTCATTAAAAAAATTTGTGTCCAACCAAATATAGTGTAAAAGTTTAAAAGAGTAGTTTTAACAATATTAACATTCATTTGAATGTTATCAAATACTAAAAAGTAAAAAGTTTGAAGAAAATTTTAATTATATTTTAGTATTTGATAACATTCATTTGAATGTTATCAAATACTAAAATATAATTAAAATTTTCTTCAAACTTTTTACTTGATTTTATTTAACATCAAACACTGGAATTTTGTTTCAACCAGCTTTAATACTTGACAGTAATAATTATCAACTTATTTACTTTTACTTTTTCACATCATTTTTTTTCCATAACAATTACTGGATAGCAATGACAATTTGATATTAATATTATAATGTGCGGTTTAGGTGAGTCTCAGAACTTTTATGACATATATAGTACCAAAGTAACGTTAATTAACATTTTGTACAAAGAAGTGAATACCGTTATATACTATTGGGAAAATGGTACTTCAATTTAAGATACCGTATCGAGCAAAGATATCATATGAAATATCGATATTCACTGAGTAAAACTTGTAATTTTAAAAACTATAAAGATTAAATTAAAAAAAAGCCTTTTAACCTTATGTAGGCTACATCTGATCATCACCTCGGTCTAGTTTTCTCCTTAATTTGTTGCTTGTCCTCTTACTCCAGCTTGTCATCATTGCCACCGACCATTCTCTAGCTCGCTGCCACTCCCCACTACTCGTCAGCTTTTAGGTCATCTCTTCACGGCAGCTCTTGGGTTGTCGACTCATCTCCTCACTACCAGCTTGTCAGTCATTTCACTGCCACTCGCAGCTTCTCTTCTCACCACCAACTTGCCAATTGTTTCTTCCTTCATCTTTTTGACTTGTTTAAGCTATTTCACCAAGTTGTCGGATCTTCAAATTACTTGATTGAGGTGTTTGATTTTGTATGAACTTAATAAAATAAGCTAATAGGATAGGAAACTTTGCTTGGTGTTGGCAGCTTAGAGTTGGACTTCGATAAGGCTTGATTTTTTTCACTTCACAGGGTGGATTTGACTGGCATCGAAGACCCTAAAAGAAGAATAAGAGATAATTAGTTTGGCCAAAAATCTAATTAATAGCACTGCTTATGAAATATGAATAATCAATTGTTATTTCTATTGTTATTTGTTTACGTAAACAATTAATTATAAAGTCTAATTAACACTTATTTGTGTAAATGATACAATATAATCAATTTTCATTTGTTTGTATAAATGATTTAATGGGATTAGAGATTGAGGTGAGGATAACCTTAGCCTATCCTCTTAAAACAATGTATTGTTTTATTGTTAATAAATTATTTTATAATGAATCGTATCTTAAATTAGTCATTAATTAAATTAATGAGTAATTGTTATATACATAAATTATGTTTATTTTGTTTCACAAATAATTATCAAAGTACAAAGTGTTTCGCTTTTATTACATTTTATAAGGTATATCTATTGTTAATTTAGTGAAAAGTGTGCTAAATAAATAGAGACTGACTGATAATAAATTTGAATAAATGTTGTAAATCAAGAATATGTAGCTTGCCTAAGATACACTACATTCCATGGTCATAAATTGATAGGTTATTTAGATATGAGCGAACGATGGCTAGATATTTGTCTGTGGGACAAGTACCGGAGCATCCTAATTCTCGAGGATGTCCTGTGCTGATGGCTAGGTACTAGAGTGATATTAGGATATCTTGAGTCTTAGGGATATCCTATGTTGATGACTAGGTATTGAAGTAGTACTAGGGTACCAAATTAAATTGAAAAATTAAGGTACTTGTGTTGATTTAATTACGTTTACACTTGGCGAGAAATTATTATGAGTATAGATGAGCTGACAGACCACTGAATGTAAGCCTACTAGGTTAAGCATGGCTAGACAATTTAGTTAATTATCGAATAAAACATAAATTGCCGTAGTAAAATAATATTATTAATCGTTGCTTTGATAAAATTTTAGATGTTTGTTAGTTGTTCGGATAGAATAAGCAAGGTTATGTATCTCAGTATTATATGTATGTTTTAAATCACTTGATTATTTTTTATATTTTGATTTTAAGGATATGTTCAGTTACTCTTATTGAGTAGGCAACTAATCCTTTGCTAGTATTTTTTAAGAAGATAGAGAGATGACAACGTGTGTTGAGTGCACTGTAAAATTTACCTAACTCTGCATATAAAAAACTTGTAGATGTGGTGAGTTGGGATTGTATCCACAAGAAATGTTCGGTTAACTCTCAAAATGAAAATAATTGAAGCAAAGGAAGTAAAAATGGGGGTTTGGGGTTTAATGCAATTGAGAAAATAAATAAACTTAAACTAATAAGAACAAATTATAGAAAACAGTCGAAAGCGATAAAAGTGATGAATATGTGTGAAACTCAGTTCTCGGATCAATCTCAATTTTACAACCATTAAACATCTTTCACTGTTATAATTCTTTCACATCTCTCCTCGAACTATTGGTCGCAGACTAACAACAAGCCCTGTTAATTCCAATTTTCTCTTAGGTTATGTTTAATTAAGATACGATTGTTAATTAAACCTAACTATCGAATAACCTACAATACGCTCTCTAGATTTAATTAGGCAGCCGCATTACAATATTAAAAACAGACCAATCTATACAACAACCACATAAGCTCAGGTCATTCAACCTAGGTTAAGTTATCCCTAATGATTCGAAACCATTAGTTGCCACAAATGAATCTCAACATAATAATTACGGATTATATTGAGTAGTCTACTAATGAATCCAAATACAACGATTATGGATTTTATTAACAATTCTAGCAATGGCTTCATAATATAAACAATCTAACGATAACTATAGTACGATTATCCATACATGAATACCCACAGCAATTAAGAAAAGGATAACCTAAACAATTCCAAGAGGGAGATCCAATATTAAAGAAAGATAAGATAAGTTTAATTGTGCATCCTAGCATCGATTTCACCTTCAAACCGGTATCGAGAAGTTAGCCTTCCATCTTCTATTAGGTTTCGATCATACATCTCCTACATAATATATATCAAATATACGCAACGAAAATAAAACAAAACCTTAAAACTAGATCTACTTATGCATATAGATATAGAAAAAGAAAAACATGAAATGTAAGATGTTTACATACCTTTCTGACGATCTCCTTCGTTCTTTAATTTTCTCTGCGTTGGGTTGTCGTAATCTACAACAATCAATGCAGATCGTCTCTAATGAAAGTCCATACGAAGATAGAAGGATGAAACCTCACTAGGAGATGGCTATAATTCTTTCTTTGTACTAGCAAAGATAAGAACTCTTGAGAAAGTTAGAGAGAAAAAATGTGTCTAAGAAAAAGAACCTTTCTTTTTCTTTTTCTTGTGTCTTACACAAGATGCACGAAAATCATCTCAATTTTCTGCACCATTTGGCCTTTTATAACCCCATCACTAATGGAAAGTTATGGGAAGTTAATGGTCATGAATATCATGCATTAATGGAAGTTATGGGAAGTTAATGACCATGAACAACATGCATTAATGGAAGTTATACTTTAATGACCATAAATAGCATACTTTAATAGAAGCTAACAACACTTGTTTCTAATCCATTTCATGTAACGTTTTCTACCATGATCACATCGTGATACAATCTCAAAACACTCTCTCATATCTTGAATCACCATTGAAGACTATTTTACTCATCCTTTGGATCTCCTATGTGTGTGACCCATTAGGTTCCCGATTATGTTGGCCTGATGGGACTCGATCTCGGAACCAGACCCCAACCGAAAAAACGAAAGCGAAAGCGGAAAGCGAAGCAAAGAACGCGTGTGGAAATCGAATTCAAATTGAATCGGACAAATCGAATACAAAATCGAAAGCAAATCGCTGAAGAACAAAAACTGAATTCCGACATCTGGGAAACGAAACTCTTAGAGAAGCTTCGCGTTGGAAACCTTAGATTAAACCTATCTGAAATCGGTGATTTTTTTTTCTCATATTATTCACTTTATTCAATCTTATACAAAACAAAACAAAAATCCATACAATTTTCCTACTGGAAATTTATCCTCATGCAAAACTCAATTCGCAAAAATCTTCTTATCCAATCACATATATCCCAAAATTTCTTCTTTTAACCCAAGTGTTATTCTTATTCTTATTCTTATTCCATCATTATTCAATTTCATCCAAAACGATCTAAATTCCCACTTGGAAAATTGTTCCTCAAACAAAACTTATTTCTTCAAAATCTATCTTATCTCATAACCCATCAAATTAATCAAAATCCTATTATTTCATTCACCAAAATTTCTCACACATAACTTATATACAAACCAGCCCCACCTAATTTCACAAAAATTGGGCAGCATAACGGCTGTATTTCTAA
>JANIPN010000003.1:34412853-34423926 GCA_027478595.1 Erythroxylum anguifugum
TGAAGTTTTGTCCCTCATAGAGTTAGAATTTGACCAAAAGGTCTTCTTGAAGATTGTAGTTTAGGTTTTGATCTTTTCATAAATGTATAATATGTCATTTTTGGGCTTAGGAGTAAGAAGATATAAGGTTTGGAAAAATACAGTTACAGTTTGAAATGTTTTTTTATAGGCAATGGTTTTAAAAGGGTTTTTACCTCCCTTAGAGACTAAATTGATTTTTGCATCCTTCATGATAGTTGTATATTATCTTTTTATCTTTCCATTGATATAAAATGTGACATTTTTGGGCCATTGAGTTGAAAGATATGATTTTTAGAAGTTCTGTCATTGTGTAAGATAATTTCAATTTAAGTAGTCACTTTGAAGAGGTTTTTGTTTCCCTTAGAGGCTAAATTGGTTTTTAAATCCTTCATGAAAGTTTTAGAGTTTTCTTTTAGCTTTTTACTGATACCAAGTTTGTAAAATTTGGAATTCTGGGTCAAAAGATATGAAAGTTGGAAGATAGGATGTTGGAATGAAAAAAATTCTCGGCCAGCCCAGCACGCGTCTGGGGCGCGAGCGCTGGGCGATTGCCCATGCACTCGCGCACGCTGCTGGGCGATCGCCTGCCGATTTTCTTGCCGATTCTTGATTTTCTTACCGATTCCGACCTCCCAACACTCTTTGGCCCATAACTTTTTTATTTGACCTCCGATTGACCCAATTTTTGAATCGTTGGTTTCTTAAGACATTTTTCTACCTTTCCATAAAAAATGTACATCTTTTGTTATTAATTTGGAAAATATGGTTTAAATCAAAGTGAGAGGATCGGTTAAAAGAGTATGAGTGGATATTTTTCTGAACAAACTTCAGTCTTTTGGCGATATCTTTAATTGTAGAGCTCCAATCGAGTTTATTCTTATTTCTAAACAAACTAGAGCCTTGGAGCTACAACTTATCTGAAGGAGCCGATTTTCAAGTTAGGCCCTAAGACTTTCAAGTTTTGGATTGAATTGGGATGTAGTTTCAGTCTCGGTTTGGATTTTAGCCCGGAAGTGATTTGGCCAATACTTCTTTATTTCTGAATCAAATTGGGCGTTTTTGGTGTCATTAGAAACTTATTGCAATGAGGAACAAATGTTGCGAAGGAGTCTTATTGAAATTCCTTTATAAGCTATCCCAAAAATATAATTGGAAGTAAGTGAGATGAGTTCGTGTTTTGAGGTTTGACTTGGTGAGGGCTCACCAACCTTATGGGATGCACACCTAAATGTCACATAGGACGTCGGCACGTGGCTCGCAAGGGCGGGGGTCCAACACAAAGCATATAACATTCCACTCAAATAAATAAAACAACCATTGTTACTGAAATTTAAATAGAATCCAACTTTATTAAGACTAGAAATAGACATGACATTTTTGTCAAAGAAGGTACATAAAAGCAATTGTCCAATTCTAGTACAAGCCCACTAGGTAGCGTCAATACATATGTGCCTACAACTAATGCAGCAACTCTTACTCCATTGCCCACTCACAAATCTGACTCTCTCTGGTTGAGTTGTCTACTATTCCTTAGGCCCTTCATGTCAATACAAATGTGTGAGCCACAACCTTTATCTAATACCCATATGTTGTTATCAGAAACAGTATGAATATCAATAACATAAATACCTGAAGTAGATGGGGCATCAGATGTCTTCTTCTGCTTCAAAGACTCCAGATAGGCCTTACAGTTTCTCTTCCAGTGGCCATCCTTGCCACAGTGGAAGCAAGTTCCTTTCGAGGTAGTCTTCTTTGGTTTCTTGACATCTCCCTTAGGCCCTGCGAATTTCTTCTTCTTTTGGCTCTTTTTGTTCGAAACCAAAAGAGTCCACCAACATCACAACCTTATCCTTACGGATAGATGGCTCAACTGCCTTGAGCATGTTGACCAGCTTGGGAATTGTGCTAGATATTTTGTTCATCTGATAGTTAAGCACAAATTGTGATTAACTATCAGTTAAACTCGTCAAAATTAAGTCAATACTTAATATCCAAAAGAAAACCCAAGGAGGCCAACCACTCGATGTAGCCATTCATCTTCAGTGCATACTACACTGGAGATGTCCCCTCAACCATCTTAGAGTGAAAGAGCAATCGTGAAGTCTCGAATCTTTTGGACCTTGCTTACTCATCACTATGCACTGAAGATGTCCCCTGAACCATCTTGGAGTGAAAGAGCAATCGCAAAGTCTCAAACCTTTTGGACCTTGCTTACTCATCAAAGGGCTTTATACTTACTAAAGATGTCCCCTCAACCATCTTGGAGTGGAAGAGCAGTCGCGAAATCTCGAACCTTTCGTACCTTGCTTGCTCATCAAAGAGCTCCCTAAAATGATAGACTATAGTATGAGCATCCATAGCCTCGTGCTACTTTTGTAACTCCGGTGACATAGTGGCTAGCATAATACAACTAGCAATCTCGTTATCATTGAGGGATCAAAAGCATCAGCAGCAGGGGGATCAAGAAGTGGTTCTTCCAAGACATAACTAAGCTTCTCAAACTTGAGAACTATTCTCAAGTTCCTGAGCCAGTCAAGGAAGTTTGGTCCAATCAACATGTTAGCTTCCATCAATGATCTTAGATTCACACTAGTACTCAAGGTGTTGACTCGGGCAATAGCAACCTATCGTCAAATAGAGAAAAATTAGAATGTACCTAAATGCATATCTATAAGGACTTTAATAACACACATTATGGCTCTCACTATTTTTACAAATTCATAACCCTCAATATAAATCTAAGAGAACTTATAGAGAAATTCTTCTAGTGGGTCGATATCTAATATCCCTAACAATAACCTTGGGTTTGCCCAACAAGCCACCTTAGTTCAACCAGTAGGTATCAATCACACCAATTGCACCTCTAATGCAACTATCGAATCTAGTGCTATCAATTGTTGATGTTTGCACACTCATTGGGCTATCAACTCTTGACACGTGTACATCTAATATACACTACCCAACTTTGTCTTTGTCCACGTTAATCTTGAGTTTGTCCAACAAACCAACACTTCTAGTTAAAATCGACCCATTAATTTAGAAATCTTATTTCCATGGTTCGAACATATCCGTATAGAGCAGGCTTGAGTTTGCCCAATAACCCCAACTTTAAAAGGACCACATTAAAGGAAGGCATTAGTTTTAATATTCTAAACCATCTAAGTTATATGAGACCTTAGTCAAACACCTTACTTATCACCATCTAAGTTATATTTATATATACAATCAAATTAGGCCTAAGCCCATAACCATCGATCATGCAAGCCCACACATTCTCCTAACCATGCATTCTCTAATGCATATATATAAACACATCATTTTGGTTATGATATCTTATGGATCCTAACATGAAAGCCCAATCGAACACTTGGATCTAAGCCCAATCCAACACTTAGATTTACTATGTTCCTTTTACTAACTTGGCTAAAATTACTATTGTATGTTATTTCGATTGGAATTAATATTAATCTCATTAACATGAATTCATAATTCTAGAAATTAATTCATAAATAATTTACACTAAAATAATTATTTGATGTCCAAAATTAAACAACTTCAATTTTGTTATACATGCTAATTTTTCTAGTCTTACTAGAAAATCTATTGGTCTACTAAAATTAATTCAAAATTAATTTCTATAATTTCGCAAAATTTTCAGAGCATCAAATCATCATTCCAAGCATCTCTAGGTCATTTCATGATGATCAAACAATTTAGGAATTACCCAAAAATTATGCTAATCACCGAAACACTGATAAGACACCAAATGACAAATATGACTTCTAAAATTTTCTAGAAATCGAATTCCAGTAAAATCATTTTGGCATGCATCAAACATCAAATTAACAAATTTTTATCACATAAAAATATTTTTAAGGTTTTGGAACCGAAATATAAAGATACAAAAACATCAAAAAAGTAGATCCTACAATTTATGGAAAACTGTCCAGATCTAGAAAATTGCTTGATAAATTTATTAAAACATTTTTAATAATTCTACAAAAAATTAAAGAGGCATAAAAACATCCCAAATATGTTCAAATAATTATTCTAGAATCAAATTCCACGACAAATTTCATACATGTTCTTGTAAAATTGAAATTAAATATTTTAACCACATTAAAAATATTTTCAATCACAATGAATCATTCACTTACATCTTATGAATAGATTGGTGAAAGAAAATAGTGAAAACCATTTTTCTATAATTAATTCTGAATAAAATATTACAAGACCCTAAGCTATCACAGCCATGAAAACAGTTTTAACATGTCATGTATTCTACATCTAACAAGGCACAGATGGCTATAATACCACTATTAGGTTCCAATCATGCATCTCATACATAATATATATCAAATATATGCAGTGTAAATGAAACGGAACCTCAAAAACCATATCTACTCATGCATATAGATATAGAAAAACAAAAACATGAAATGTAAGATATTGACATACCTTTCTGACGATCTCCTTCATTCTTTAATCTTCTCTGCGTTGGGTTGTCGTAAACTACAACGATCAACGCAAATCGTCTCTAATGAAAGTCCACACAAAGATAGAAGGATGAAACCTCACTAAGAGATGGCTAGAATTCTTTCTTAGTGCTAGAAAAGACAAGAACTCTTGAGAGAGTTAGAGAGAAAAAGAGTGTGTGTAAAAAAAAGAAACTTTCTTTTTGTTTTTCTTATGTCTTACACAAGATGCACGAAAATCATCTCAATTTTTTGCACCATTTGGTCTTCCATAACCCTCATCAGTAATGGAAAGTTATGGGAAGTTAATGATCATGAATAGCGTGCATTAATGGAAGTTATGAGAAGTTAATAACCATAAATAACATGCATTAATGGAAGCCAACAACACTTATTTCTAATCCATTCCATAGAACGTTTTTTACCATGATCACATTGCGATACAATCCCGAAATACTCTCTCATATCTTGAATCACCATTCAAGACCATTTTACTCATCCTTCGAATCTCCTATATGTGTTGGATCCTTACTGCCATCTGATCTATTTAGCATTCCAAGTTTTGGAAGCTCAATTTTACTTCTTGTTGAAATTGTAGAGTGTTATTAGCAATGAACTTAATCAAATCTTCCAAAGATGTACCTAAATTAGAGGAAAAAGCTTGTGGTCATGGTTGGAATTGTTACGATCCTTGTGGTCAATTTGGAAAGTAGTTATGCTGCCTATTCCCCCCGTAATTAAAGTTGGGATGATCCTTATAACCTGGGTTATACGTCTGGGAGTACAGGTTGTACTGATTAGGAAAATTATCTCCTGCAACATTCACGTACCTATACTTCCCTCTTGTAATATCGAGCACTTATCATTTAGATAGCTTGTGTTTGCACATATTCCATATGCCTTTACCTGTGCCTATCCAAATGCAAGTTTTCTAACAAAAGATGTTAGCTCATCTAAAAGTTGTTCGATGGATGAAGTATTTACCTCGTTCACACAACAAACATCGTTGCGAATGCTGAATTGATGAGTGTTAGCAACCATTCTCTCAATCAAAATATGAGCCTCCATAGGAGTCTTTTTGCATAATACTCCACCGCTCGCTGTATCAACCAAAATTCTCTCTATAAGCAACAATCCCTCGTAGAAATACTAGATAAGGAGTTGTTTGGGTATGTTATGATAGGGACAGCTGGCGCACAACTTCTTAAAGCACTCCAAGTACTTGTAAAGGGATTCTCCATTATGTTGCTTTATACCACAGATTTCCTTTCGAATAATCCCTGTCTTTGATGCTAGAAAATATTTTTCCAAGAATAGTCACTTCATCTTTATCCACGTGTTTACACTCCCAACAGGTAGATCAAACAACCAGTCCTTTGCTGCATCTTTAATTGAGAATAGAAAAGCCCTCAACATGGTTTGCTTGTTTCCCTAGAGGCTCCATGCTTAGACAAACCACATCGAGCTCATTGAGATGCTTATGCACATCCTCACCTGCAAACCCATGAAAATTAGGCAGCAAATGTATTAATCAAGAATCAATTTCAAAGGTAACATGCTCAGCAAAATTAGGAAATGTAATGTATAAGGTCCTTTGGGATAAGTCTGGTGCAGCCGGCTCCCGTAGTGTTCTTAGATTTGCCATTGCTCCATTAAATTCAAATACTTGTTCTACTCCCGAAGTTGTTCTTGCTTTCCTTCGTAACTTCTGCAATGTCCTTTCGATCTCTAGATCAAGTTGCTCAGCTCTCTATAAGGAGATCCGGTCACTACCATACACTAACACTAACAAATGTTTTAAAAATTAACAAATAATGAAAAGAAACAATTATATAGAAATATATACACAAAACACCAACTAAAATCAAAAACAAAAATTAAATCACCACACCACTCGGCAACGACATCAAAATTTAACAATGCGTGTCGAGTGCACTGTAAAATTTACTTAACTTTGCCCACTAAAAACTTGTAAATGTGGTGAGTCGAGATTGTATCCAAAGAGAATGTTTAGTTAATTCTCATAATGAAAATAATTTATGCAAAGGAAATAAAAATGGGGATTTTAGGTTTAATACAATTGAAAAAATAAATAAACTTAAACTAATAAGAACAAATTATAGAAAATAATCAAAAGATATTTGTACTTTTGTAACGTACGAATATCTTTTCTTTTGGAACTAGTGGGAATTTCAAAAATTAATGTTATGCTTTCAGAATAATTTAGATAATTGTGGTTTAAGAATTTTAGGATGTTGCAAGTGCAATAGACCATACGGCGAGAATATTCAGATACCCTTCATTGATTCTGCTATTACCACCTAAAACTACCAAAAGTAAAAGCCCCACCTTCCTCTAAATTAAATACCTTCCTCACACCATCCTCTGCCAAAAAAAGTCTTTCTCCCACTCCTAGTCCCTAAACCCACAGGTTTATCAGTCAAATCCAACATATTCAATAGCCCTCGTGAATTCCACATCACCATCAGATAAAAACAACACCTCGTTGTTAATACTTAGATATTCTTTTCATGCTTTCATTACAAATGTGTCGTTGAATGATATACACGTTATTTTCTCAACCTCATTTGACTTGAGCTTAGTTGATTTCTCTATGAAACAAGGAAGGTGTTTATCTGAAGACAAAGAAGAGGATGGCTTTCTTGCCAGAGGTGAAGTCTAGAACAGTAATAGTTTGGAGTTCGCCAAATGCATCTAAGTAGGAAAGGTTGGCTTTGGGGAGCTTGTCACCAATAGAGATGGTAGTGGAGACAGAAGGAGTGGTGGTGATGTTATTGGAGAATACTTTGAGAGAGAGATGGTTTGGTTAGAATTGTTGGGGATGTTGTCCATAGGTGGTTACCCAGTAGTTTCCTAATTCAGGTGATTTTATTTTTGAAACCTCACATTCGCTGCCAACTATCTTCGCCTGTGTTTTGATGGGAAGACAATGGGGAGTATAAAATGTGGGATCTGGTATTAGGTCCTTAAGCTTGGCATTATTTTGCACATAACATCTGATTGCATCTACTAAAGCTTAGAAGAGCCCTCACACCCATTCGAATATCAACATCAATGATAGGAGGTATGAGATTAAAATTTCACATTTCCATTTTTTATTTTAATAGACATGTATATAGTTTATTCTCATGTCTAATAGTTGGTCTCGAAGTAAATTTACCTCTGCCTTAAGATAGATGAATTTATGTGATAATATGCATGGATGAGCGACTTTTCTATTTCAAATATTAATGTTGTTAGAGTTAATATATTGTGAAATTGTTCTTGCATATCTAAAGGAAATTCAGTTCTATTTAAAATGGCTTTTGAATCATCAAAGTTGGAGTTTTAGAAGCCAAGATATATTCAGTTTTGTAAAATACATTAGATCTGGGTTGGGTTGATCCAGCTGAAGGTTGAAGATGATTCACAGTGCACGCGTTTTTCATTCCTTTCTGGGCGCTTGTTTATTGTAACAATTAACCAGTTTTTGTTCACTTCTATTAATTCAAAGACAAAGTTTTCGTGGGGCCCATCATTGAAATCTTTAGTTTTATATTTGTAAAGAGTAAGCGTGATTTCTGGAACTTAATACTATTTTGTGAGGCCCATCATTGAAAGCTTTAGTTTTATACTTGTAAAAAATAAGTGTGATTTTTGGAACTCAACACTATTTCATAGGGGCTATCATTGTGATAATCCCAAATTGAATGGTGATAACTATAAAATATGGAACGAAAGGATTCTCCTCCAATTAGGTTGGATGGACATTGATTATGCTATATGGAAAGATGAACCACCTGCACCTACTGAAACTAGCACTTAGACTAAAATTGCTCTTTATGAACGTTGGGAACGATCGAATCACCTCAATATGATATACATAAAGACCAAAATTTATGCTATTATTCATGGTTCTATTGGAGAGTGTGATCATGTTAGGATCTACCAAAGGCTATTGATGAACAATTTGAGTCTTCAGATAAGGCCATAACCAGTACCTTAATGACTAAGTTACCATCAATGAAGCTCACAAGTGCTAGAGGTATGCGTGAGCACAACATGCAAATGAGGGACATTGTGGCTCAGCTAAGGTCTCTTGAGGTTAAGATGTTCGAGTCTTTTCTTGTGCATTACATTCTTAATTCCTTTCCACCTCAATGTGGACCCATTAAAATCTCTTACAACACACAAAAGAATAAATGGTCTATCAATGAACTGCTGACCATGTGTGTTCAAAAGGAACAGAGGTTGGTAATGGAATTGGGTGAAAGTGCACATAAGGCCACAGAAGGAAGGAATAGAGGGCAAGCTAGATAAAAGGAAAGGGTAAAATACCATTCCATACTAAGATTAAAAAGGATTTCAATCTCAAGTGTCGTCTCTACAAAAGAAATGGCACATAAAGAAGGATTGTGCCAAATTTGAAGCTTGGCTTATGAAGAAAGGTATTTTAATCTCACTTATTTGTTATGAATCTAATATGGTTGATGTTTGTCATAACACTTGAAGGATTGATTCTGTAATCCATATTTCCAATACCTTGTAGGGTTTATTAAACTACAGGAAACCAGTGGGTAGTGAATAGTGCATCTCTTCATAAAACAAGATGAGTTCACATGCAGAAGTTGTTAGGACATGCAAATTAGTGTTTAATTATGGTTTTGTTTGAATTTAGAAAGAACATTTTATATTCCTAGTTTCTCTAGAAATTTGATTTCAGTTTCAAGAATTGCATCTTTGGGATATTCCTTTAACTTTTCAAATACATCATCTAGTTTATATCATGAATCTGATCTTGTTGGGAATGGTATAATGATTGATGGTATTTTCCAAGTTAATTTGCAAAAAAATTGTTTTTCACAATATAATGCTTATCCATAATAATGCTGGTATTAAAAGATATGTGATGAATGAACAATTATCTATGTTGTGGCACTGAAGATTGGGACATATTTCCCTTTAAAGAATTAAAAAATTAGTAAATGGAGTACTTAATACTTTGGATTTTACCGACTTTAATGTTTGTATGGACTTCATAAAGGGAAAGCAGACTAACATGACAAAGAAAGGTGTCAAAAGGAGTTTGAACATATTAGAGATCATACATTTAGATATTTATAGTCTAGAAATGGACTCGTATGGTCAGAAATACTTAATCTCATTTAATGATGACTACTCGCGATATATCTACCTCTGCTTGCTTCATAACAAGAATGAAGCATTAGATGCCTTTAAGGTATTTAAAACAAAAGTAGAGAGATAATGCGGTAAGCAAATAAAGATCATGAAATCATATAGAGGTGGTCAATTTTATGTTAGATACATTGAGGTTAGATAAGCACTTAGTTCATTTGCAAAGTTTCTTCGAGAGCATGGGATAATAGCTCAATACATCATGCCTGGGTCTCCAGATCAAAATAGTGTAGCAAAAAGAAGAAACAAAACATTATTAGACATAGTGTGGAGTATGCTTAGTAGCTCTAAGCTTCTTAAATCCTGATAGATTGAAGCTCTAAAATGGCAGTATATATATTAAATCGAGTTCCAACCAAGGCTATGTCAAAAACACCATTTAAGTTATGGAAAGGTTAGAAACTGAGTTTGCAATATATATGCATTTTTTGGGATGTTCGTTTACGGTAAGAGTTTATAATCAGAAAGAAAAGAAACTAGATCCAAGGACTATAAGTGGGTATTTCATTAGATATGCCAAAACATCCAAAGGGTACAGATTTTATTGTCCATCTCATAATACTAGGTTTGTGGAATCAATAAATGCAAAGTAATAGATACAAACTCCTACTTCATTGTGTCACAATGGGAGTGATCAATCTCGGTACTTAGTTCTTAAGAAGGATCGTTGTGACATGCAAACTCCTACTTCAAGTAATAGATTGATTGTCATTCATAGCATTCCTCAAAGTCAAACTTGTGTTAAACAACCAATCATTAAAGTTTCATAAGTTGTTGATGACAATCTAGTAGATTCGATTATTCAGCAATCACCGGAGGTTGTTGAGCAACCAATTATACAAGCTCCTCCAAAGGAGGGTGCTAATACAACTTTAAGAAGATCAACCGGAAATAATAAATCAGTAGTACCTACTGATTACATTGTGTATCTATAAGAAATTGATTATAATGTTGGAGCTGTCACTTTGAAACATTTTCATAAGCCATATGTTACAATGAATCTTAATTTTGGTACAATGTCATGATAGATGAGATTAATTCTATGGCATCTAAAAATGTCTAAAATCTTGTCAAGTTGCCTGACAGTGAAAAGGCCATTGGATGTAAATAGGTCTTTAAGACACAAAGGGACTCAATAGGAAACATTAAAAGATATAAAGCTAAACTTGTTGCTGTTAGTGTAACTCGACTTACACATGCACAGTATTTGTAAGTCGACTTGTAAGTCGACACAACTTGACTTATGCATGTACAATACTGTAAGTTTGTTAGAGTAGTGCCCTAAAGGCAATCGCCTTTGTTGTGTTTTGTACAAAGTTGTGTACAATCTTTATGAATAAATAAAGAAAGGCATGTTTCATTATTTTGATGTTCATTATTT
>JANIPN010000003.1:34486277-34497525 GCA_027478595.1 Erythroxylum anguifugum
TGATTGATTGTTTAGCTTGAATTCATATTTTCTTGTTAGTATTGAAAGGTTCTGCATTAAGTAGAGGTTGAGTTTGACAATATGAATAGGGCAAGCATGTACATATATGACTTAATCTAATAATTTGATCAAAAAAAGGAAGGCTTTCGACAATGACAGTTCACTTTTCTTGATAGATGACCGGACCTTGCCTTTTCCAGGACTTGTTTATATTGAAACAATTGTTTTCTTCGGTTGTGAGTCTCTTAAATTTTCTGTTGACATCTCTTGTGTGTAGTTCGTAAGTTTAAACCTGTCATTTTATTTTTCAGGTTGTTGATGTCAAAAAGAATATTGAAGATTCCCAAGGGGCTGACGTATACCCTGCAGCACAACTGATGCTGATTCACCAGGGTAAAGTCCTTAAAGATAACACCACAATGGAGGAGAACAAAGTTGTCGATAATAGTTTTGTTGTGATCATGATGTCAAAGGTGAGCTTTGTTTTTTTCTTTTTAACTGCGGGGCTCAGCTTACTGGGACTAGTGCTATTACTTAATCTTCTTGTAACCTGTTTCATTCATGCGTACTTGTGGTTTGTGTTGTTGTTACTTATAATTTCTTGATAAATTAATTATTTGCTTGGTTGTAGTTGATGCTGTTGACTATGTACTGTTTGTGTCTCAATATACAGAAAAATACTTCTAATAGTTCCAATCATTTTCTAGTTCTAGTTAATTAGCTTGAAGGAATTGCATTCATTTATCTTTCCCCCTCTTCCTGTTGTTCACTGTAGTCATAGTATCGCGTTGATTATAATACTTTGTATGTTTTGACAATGATAGACTAAAAGCTCCCCTGGTGAGGGTTCATCAGCTGCAGCAAAAAATAAGGTAAGATGGTGGCTTTTGTTATGTGTGAATGTTTTATTGCTTGTACTGATAAAGATTCAAAGTTCGAGTTCTTTAGTTGTGAATTAAGTCTCGTTCAACAGTCTTGGATCTGTCGTGTTTATGAATTGTCATTTATGGACACATCTTTGATTACTTCTTTTCAATATTTTATCTGGTACAATGAGAAGTTTTAAAATTCTCAACCCTTCACTCATCTATTATTACACCTCTGGAGTATACATGTGTAAGGCTGAACTTCCCATTTTGCAATGCCTCTGCCGTTTTGTCTTAGGTGCAAATTATGACTTCTCAATGCTGATTTCATAATGCAAATTATGACTTCTCAATGCTGATTTAGGCACAACAGACAAGTATGCCAGTATCAGCTGCAACACAAACTGCTGCAGCTGTGCCAGCACCGTGAGTGAATAACTTCGATCTTATTATTTTTTTGCTAACTAATGAACCCAGGATGATTAAATATATGGCTGATGCTTTCTGTCTCTGTGTGTGTTGTTTTATAGGCCCACTCCCACACCTGCTCCCGCACCTGCTCCTGCACCTGCCTCTGCTCCTGCTCCTGCTCCCACTGCTACTTCTGCACCTGCACCTATGCTCGCACCTGCTGAGTTTGTATCTTTATCCTCTAACCTGTTTTCTCTACTTCACAAATGTTTCTCTTAGCAGTTAAAGTTTTTCTTGAGGTCAAAAGTTATTACCTAATAACTAGGATAATTCTTTTTTTTTTTTTAACGACATTGTTTGTTGAATCAGGTTGGTGACAGATGTCTATGGCCAAGCAGCATCTAATTTGGTTGCAGGAAATAACTTGGAAGGAGCAATCCAGCAAATTCTTGATATGGGCGGTGGGACCTGGGACAGAGATACTGTTGTACGTGCTCTTCGGGCTGCTTACAACAATCCAGAGAGAGCTGTTGAATATTTATACTCAGTAAGTAGTAGTCTGGTCATATGCTTTTAGGTTTATTGCTGGAGAATGGTGGTTAGAAGTTCAACTTAAGCTGACATATGTTGTGAAATTATTTTTCAAACGTTTAGGATTACTCTTCGCTCTCTCCATGTAGGGTGTAGAAAATTTAGAATTTGCGAGTCTCAATATTTTGCTTGATTACGCACATTGGTTTTTATAATATATAGCTTGTTGATATCACCAAATGATTCCATGCTATTAGGATGCATGGTTTATCTAGTGTTTAAAAGTTGTACTTTGTATAAAGTTGAGAGTTTTTCTTGGTCTGTACATACTTGATGCATGAGTATTCATTCTAAATTTTACAATACAATGCTAGTTGAAACCTCTGCTTGCTTCTGTATGATTGTGATGCATGGTCTATTAGTTTAGCAATGTACTTACTCTAAGAAGAGGGGCTGTGATTTCGTGTTGTTCTATTTAATATATCTCATGTTATACTTGATTGCTTTACATTTATATAAAAATCAGCATTCCTCTTGCGTCGAATAATTCATATTTTGGAGGTCTAGACTACATGTATGCCTTGGGAATTAGGTTTTCTTATTATACTCATACTTCTCGGGCAATTTATGTCCCCTCGTCTTTCTTAGTCTCTCCCATTTGCCCGTGTTTCTAACTACTGGGAAATTGGAAGCCATATATTTGCCGTTGTGTATTTAACTTTTGCTACTATGTCATCTCCTTACATCTCCCCAACTGTTTTGGGATTAAAGCCTCATAGAGCTACTTAGCAACTTGATTGTATGATTAAGAATACATTAGGTCCTTTCCTTCTGTCATTGAAATCTTCCAACTCATATGAAAATATATGTTAGGGTATCCCGGAGCAAGCTGAGGCTCCTCCAGTAGCTCGTGCCCCAGGGATTGGCCAAGCTGCAAATCCTCCAGCCCAGCCTCAGCAAGCAGCACAACCAGCTCCACCTTCTAGTGGACCTAATGCAAATCCTTTAGATCTCTTTCCACAGGTAGTTTTCTCTACATTTATACTTTTGGTGCGCTGAAGATGAGCTTAAATGTGTGTTTTATTGTGTTTTTTTTTTGGCTTTCTGATTTATCAAACAAATGTTTTTCTTCTGACTTGTTTCTTTTACAGGGCCTTCCAAATATGGGTTCTGGTGCTGCTGGTGCAGGGACTCTTGATTTCTTGAGGAATAGTCAGCAGGTATTAATCCTTCTGGGTGATGTTTCTTTTTCCTATTTTAGCGGATAGTTCAACCATGATATACTAAAACATTATTTTGTCTTCAATTTCAGTTCCAAGCCTTGAGAGCTATGGTGCAGGCTAATCCACAGATATTGCAGGTTCCTTTTTGCCTGGATTACTTCTTTTTCTCTGTGGTGTGTTTAGTGTAATTTCTACCTGTATTTACAGCCTATGCTTCAAGAACTGGGGAAGCAAAATCCTCACTTAATGAGGCTTATTCAAGAGCACCAAGCTGACTTTCTACGGCTGATCAATGAACCTGTTGAAGGTGGAGAAGGGTGAGGCTTGTCATTGTAGGTTACATTGTTCTTCTAACTTAGATGTTTGTTTATTGTGCTGATTTGTCCCATTAATTACTTAAGGAATATACTGGGGCAGCTTGGTGCATCAATGCCACAGGCAGTAACAGTCACACCTGAGGAACGCGAAGCCATAGAGCGAGTGAGTTCTTTCATACACAACTCTTTACTTTAATGGATTATGTGGTGAAAATGTTCCTTTCAAGATTCTGATGCATCTTAGTAGTTTACTTGACTTCTTAAATTTTATGAAGTCCTCGACGCAAATGATACATCTGAGTCATGTGACTTCATTTCTTGCATGCCATCACTCATTTCCGACAGTGTTGCAAGACGATATCATTTCTTTGGAGCATTTATGCAGTTGTGTTTCATCTTTCTTATTTGATTTCAGCTTGAAGCAATGGGTTTTGATCGAGCAATTGTATTGGAGGTGTTCTTTGCCTGCAACAAAAATGAGGAGCTGGCTGCCAACTATCTTTTAGATCACATGCACGAGTTTGAGGAATGATGTAGTAGCGGACATATGGTCAATCCTTCCATCTTATTGTTATTCTTTTCCTATATACTCCCTTTTAGGCTTCATTTCTTATCAAGTTTGGAGTTTATGATGCCAAGTTTTAAGACGACGAACAAAGATGTAACATTCCCTCCTCCAGCTTCTCCCATGTTAGGATCTTCATATGCATGCCGTGTGGAATCACTTTTATTGGGCATACTTTTGACACTTTGCATGGACTGCCAATATAATCAGTGCCAAGGTTTCTTGTCAGTTTAGCGAGCCGTTACAGCTTGTTTGGTCTGCTTGGATTTCCTATGCTCGTTTGGGATAGATGTCTTCGGTCTTCGTGTGGTTGCTGTGATGACCTTGGTTTCATTTCATAGTGCTTGTCCCGAATGCATGTGTAAGAGTCTTTACAAACTTGCAAAATTATAAGATTATATTTGATTAACACGCATGGCCTCCTTTCCAAATAATGGTTAGAGCTCTTTTAAGATTCACTTTACTGCTTTATCGGCACCCGAAATCTCTATGAGCCTTTGAATTGCTCATATGACAGCTTGCGCAGCAAGCTCATATCACTTCTGCCAGCCATCATCTGAAAATTGCGTCCGGTGGCCCTCAATCTCCTTTTTCCTATTAATGCTTGAAGTTATTAAATCTTCAAAGTCTTTTCATAACCTGAATTTGCGTAAGATGCTCCTGCGGTTACCATAACATTCAACAGTCAAAATGTTGTTTCTGGTTTACGTTCACAGTATTAGCGACAAAAGACATACCTCTATTTATATTTATCCCAAGCCAACTTCAAAATTGAATATTTTGTGTTAATGTGTATTTGATGATTAGCGAAATTATATAAAATTTTCACAAATGAATTATATTTTACATGCTGTCATTCTAGTGTACTCTTTAAATAACAGTGTGTCAGTGTCATAAGAGTTGATTAGTTTGTTACAGTTGAAAGTCATCATAGGGTGAGATTTTACAATCACTCAAAGAAAATATTTAAGGTTTAAAGGTTTAACCGGTGTTGAGCTGCTATAAATTTGGTATGGGAACATTGTCTCAATTACTTCCAGATATGCATTCTCAACAATACAAGCCTTCAATCAATCCTCAGTTGGTTTAACCAAAGACTCTCTCACAGTAACCTTTTCCTTATTCTACATTCCACTACTGTTTATAACATTTGGACTGAAAGAAATTCAAGAACATTCAAGGATGAAGCCATGGATGTGGGGAGCTTATACTTCAGAGTAATCTTCCAAGTTCTGGAACATCTCAGCTCAAACACTGTGGGAAGGTAATGAGAGGTAAGAAAATTTTCACTAATCATTGTTTTGTAGTTGATAATGGCTTGCGAGATGAAGACAACCATGACAGTGGGCAAGAATGTTGAACTGTTGTGTTGCTGGAATGTATGTTATTGAATTTATATTATTGGGTCGAAGAACTAGCTTTATAAGATTTCTTGGTAGGAAGTTAGTGGAGTGTTGGTGGTAGTGCTTGTCTCGCGGTTCCTTAAGATTTTGCACTGCCTTTTTCCTTTTGGTTGGGAAGAGATTTCTATTGAAAATCTCTAGATCTGTACATAACATTTTCGTATTGGTATAAAATTTACTGACTTAAAAAATTTATTGAAATAAAAAATACATTATTGTCTATTACTATATGATGAACTGGTAATAAATAAATCTGATTCTAATATAATTTCCTGTCATTAGTAAAATCATTTCTTATTTATTCAAAATTCATGGATGATTATATATAAATGATCCATTTTAACAAGTGACCCTTAATTCACATATACAAACATGAGTGTCAAATGAATTCTCTAGACTAAATTCTAACCTGAACCCTAACCCTCATCCCAACCCTAACCTTAATCCTAACCCTAAAACCACTTCCCACCCTTCCTAACCCCTCCCTTTTGCTAATACCTCTCCTATCCATTCCTCCTTGGCTGAACCTAAGAGTTTTGCTGCTGCTGCTGCAGCAGGTAACAAAGTAGATGGACCTAAGAGAACTTGGAAACAAGTAGTAGGTGATGAATCAGACTCCTCATTGGAGTTCAACCCTCTTGTGGAGATTGAAGGCAAGCTGATGGTTGCTCCCAGTCTTGATATTCTTCAACAAGGAGCTAAATCATGGGAAGCTACTCTAGTTGGATTCTTTATGAAAAAAAGACCTGCTTTTCCTATCATTCAAGCTTGGGCAGCTAGGAATTGGAAGGGAAGAGGACTCTTGGAGGTTATGTTATCCAAAAAGGATAATGTATTTTTCAACTTTTCTTCCAAATCAGAAGCTTTAAAGGTCATTGATGAAGGTCCTTGGCATATTTCTCAGCTTCCTCTTTTCCTACAAAGCTGGCATCCTGGAAGGAACAGGAGAAAATTAGAAGAAAGAGTATTCCTTTATGGGTGAATATCCACAATATTCCTTTAGAATATTGGACCACTAAGGGGCTGAGTACGTTGGCAAGTTATTTAGGAAAGCCTTTATGTATGGATGAGAACACAGCTATGAGGAAAAGGGCAGGCTTTGCATGGTTATGTATCAACATGGATATCACAAAAGAATTGCAAGAGAGCATTCCTATTCTAAGACTAGCTGATGCAAATTCTCTTAGAAAAGATAAGGTGTTTGTAACTTACCATTGGAGACCATCCCTCAAGGCTCAAGGAAAGGAATGGAAACCTACGGGTAGAACTTTTCTTAAAGGGGACTATTGGGAAGTGATGGGGCTGGAAAAAATGGAGCATGAGGATCAAAAG
Source organism: Erythroxylum anguifugum (assembly GCA_027478595.1). Taxonomy (NCBI): domain Eukaryota; kingdom Viridiplantae; phylum Streptophyta; class Magnoliopsida; order Malpighiales; family Erythroxylaceae; genus Erythroxylum; species Erythroxylum anguifugum. The sequence continues at coordinate 34,492,926 of JANIPN010000003.1, forward strand.
CAAAAAAAGGAGACAGAACAAGTGGAGGAGCACCAAGGGATGCTCTAGCCATCTAATGGATCTTTGGACACTCAAGTTCACAATCAGATGGAGAACAATATTGAATCAACCCAACAGAGGGAGGAACATCTTAATATAACCGATGAAGAATGCAGCAGCTCTATTAACATTAGGGGCATTGAGATGGTCAATAGTGACCCCAATCCAGATGAAGGTGTTGCCACTAGTAAGCTAGCTGAAGAAAATCATCAAAGGACAGATCAACTGATTGGTAGTAACCTTGAGGAAAAAAATGAGCAGATCATGTCTCGGAAAAGTGTGAGGAGCAATAGGAAAAGCTCCAAAGGAAAAACTATTGGCCTATGACTTTGCTAGTTTGGAATGTTTGTGGAATAAATAGTCCCTCCAAGCTCAATGCTTTAAGGGGCTTTGTCCTAACTGAAAAGCATAGGGTTTTTTGTATGTTGGAAACTAAAATTAGAGAAGCTAATTTGAATAAACTGGCATGTCTTGGAAGCAATTGGCTCTTCATTACTAATCACTAATGTCATACCTATGGTAGGATTATCTTAGCTTTTGATGCTGATTTTGTAGATGTGGAAGCTTTGGATTTTGGACATCAACATATTCACACTAAGATCTATTTCAAAATGGAAAATTCTTAGATTCTAGCAACTTTTGTTTATAGTTTTAACACAGTTTTCCAAAGATCTGAACTTTGGAATGATCTTCGACAGATTAAGGGTTTGGTTTCTCTACCTTGGTTAGTGTGTGGAGACTTTAACACCACTGCTTTCAGGACAGAGGCAGAAGGCAATTGCAATCTGCTCAACTACTCCCCTGATTTGTCTGAATGCATGCAAGAGGTGGAATTATTAGATCTGAAAATGGAAGGACACCTTTTTACATGGTCCAATAAGCAAAGTTCTATTTGGCACATCAGGAAAAAGCTAGATAGGGCTTTGGTTAATGAGGAATGGCTTTCTACCTATCCAAGAAGCACTGCAAATTTCCTTAATCCTGGTATCTCTGATCATACTCCTATAAGAATTGATTTCTTGTTCACTACTTCCAGAATGTTCTACCTGTTTAGATTCAACAATTTCCTAGCAAGTGTAGAAGGGTTTCAAGCTGTAATTTCCAAAGGGCTATAGCATAGATGATATGGGACTAAGCAGTTTGTATGTATTCAGAAGCTTAAAGCTATTAAACAGGAATTGAAGATTCTTAACAGTAAGAGAGGCAAGAATCTTAATAAGGAGGTTGACATGGCAAGGGAGAAGCTTAGCTCTATTCAAAACTCACTGCAGCTAACCCCTCAAATGGGAATCTAGCTACGGAGGAAAAGACATCCCTTAAGAAGTACTTGGAGATGGTAGATAATCAATGCTCATTGTACAAACAAATAGCTAGAGTTAATTGGTTGAAGGATGGAGATATATGCACTAAATTTTTCTTCAACTCTTTGTTATCCCGAAGGAATATTAATAGAATTTCTTCCATTAAAAATGAAGAAGGAGTGATTGTGCATGGACAGGAAGATCTAGCCAAAGAGGCCATGGGTTTCTATAAAAAGTTACTGGGTACTGAAGCTACTTTACTCGAGAATAATCATGATCTTGCACAATTCATCTTTGCTAGAATTCCTGAGCATGAAAGTTCTTAGCTAATAAGACCTATCTCTGATCAGGAGATTGAGAAGGTTGTCTTCAGCATGGATGGTTCTAAAGCCCCGGGTCCAGATGGTCTAAATGGTTTTTTCTACCAGAAAATATGGTCTAGTCTGGGAGGGACAATTAAGGAAGCTGTTCATGAATTTTTCCTAAAAGGGGCCTTATTGAAGGAAATAAACAAGACTTATCTATGCTTGATCCCTAAAACTTCCAGTCCAGAAACTTGGAATGATTTTAGGCCTATTTCATGCACTAACTTCCTTTATAAGATCATTGCAAAAATTTTGGCCAATAGGATGAAGGAGGTTCTTAAATTCCTTATCAGTGAGAATCAAGGAGCCTTTTTGGCCAATAGAGATATAGGGGACAATATCCTATTAGTGCAGGAGCTTCTTAAAGGTTACAATTAGCAAAGGAGTCCCCCAAATTGCACTATTAAAATTGTTCTAAAGAAATCCTTTGATAGTGTCAATTGGTGCTTCCTTCTTCAAACTTTGGAGGTTATGAACTCTCCCCTAAAGTTCATACAATGGATTCAAGAATGTATTTCTACTGCTTCTTATGGGGTTTTGATTAATGGGTGCCCTACGGAGATGTTCAAGGGCAAGAAAGGTCTTAGGCAAGGGGATCCTCTATCCCCTTACCTATTTCTTATTTGTATGGAGGTTCTCACCCAAATTTTAAAGTACAACACCTCTTCGGATCCAAAATTCATATTCCATTCAAAATGTAAGAAAATTTCACTTACTAGTTTATGTTTTGCAGATGATCTTATACTCTTAAGCAGAGAAAATGTCCATTCAATCTCCTTGTTGATGAATTCCCTCAATCTCTTTAAGGAGATGTCGGGACTATGTATGAATCCTAGTAAGAGCTTCATCATCCTCTCAAAAAGTGCTTCTGAACTCTCAAATCTGCTGTCTTAACTTACTGGTATGGCAGTAAAAGATCCTCCCTTTCTATACTTGGGGATCCCTATCTCTTCAAGGTGATTAAGGCTTTGTGAGTGCATTCCTTTGATTGATAAGATTCAAAAAAGATTGGGGGCTTGGGCGAATAGAGCTTTATCCTATGGAGGGAAAATTCAACTTCTGAAATCTGTGATTTTATCTATGAATTCCTACTGGTGCTCCTACCTTTTTCTCTCAAAAGGGTTGATCAAAACAATTGAAAAATTGATGAAACAATTCTTATGGGGTAAAAGGAATAGAGAAAAAGGATTAGCTAAGGTTAGTTGGAAGACAATCTGCACACCAAGAGAAGAAGGAGGGTTAGGCCTGGATTCTCTATTCAGCAAAAACAAGCTTCTCACCTCCAATTTGGAAATTACTCAGTGATAAATAGACCATGTGGACTATTTGGATCCATTCCTATATAATAAAGAGAGGAAGTTTGTGGGCCCTCAAACCCAAAAATGGCTACACTTGGTTCCTTAACCAGTTGCTCAGATTGAGAGAGGATATGTTTCACCGTATTCAATGTCGGATTGGAATAGGAGATAGAATTTCTCTATGGTATGACAATTGGACAGGGAATGGATCACTAATCCACAATCATTTGGCCAGATTTCTTCTAGGTCAATTTCCTAAGGATTCTAAGCTTCAAGCAATTATTACTAATGGGAATTGGTCCCTCCCCCCAGCAGAGGTGAGCCTGCTATCCCTGCCTCAATTTCGAAGTCAGGGGGAGAGGGATATCTACTTGTGGAAAGAAATTCCTATCTCAGAAATCACTACAACAGATGTTAGAAGATTGAAGGAGAGGTCTACTGCTCTGGTTAGATGGGATAAACTGATATGGAACAAGTTTCTTAGGCCTAATATGAGCTTCCTGCTTTGGCTTATTATGCTCAACAAACTCAGCAATTTGGATAGGTTGACTTTTCTAACCATCCTTAAGACTTGCATTCTTTGCAAGCAAGAGGACGAATCTAGAGATCATTTATTATTTGCTTGTATGTTCTCAAAGGAAATTTGGGCAAAGATCTCTAATCTAAGCTTTCCTGATTACTCTAATGGTAGTATTATAGATATACTATTGGATATCCCTCACTTGCAGATGACTAAACATGAGAAGGTGATCTTGTTATTGTAGGCTGCTACTTGTGTTAAGGTTATTTAGAATGAAAGGAACAGTAGAAGATTTTGGGACCAGACTAACTCTCTGAGTTCTATCATTGAACTCGTTACTACAAGCATCAGGGAACAACTGATCATCCATCAGTTGAACCAACACTGCAGTGGTAGACTATCTACTATATGGAGATTATAGCCTATCTGAATACCTACCCATTGTAAGCCTAAGCTCACACCCCTCTATTCGCAGAACCCAGAGCTCAGTAATAAGGATCTATGCAAGAATTACCTGGATCCTCTACCTTCTATAGTGATCTGCTACATTCTTCAATGCAGATAACCCAGCTCACCTCCTCCCCTCCTGACACAGGACCTGAGTAGACCAGCTTATCAGATCTCTGAGAAGAGAGTTAACAGAAGAAGTAATGTAGGGTAAAAATCCAAAGACCTACCTTGATCGAGTTTCCAACCTGGGTTCACTGATTGCAAATGCCTCATGAGTTCCGTCTCTCCGCTGATATTTGAAGAACATGAGTCATGCTATGGAAAGATTCTTATCTTAATTGATGTTCTAAGACCATTACCTGTCATTGATTGCTGCTGCACGTCGACAACCAATTGTTCCTCGCCCTCGTCGCTCTCCTTCGCCAACCCTAATTGAGCAATGTCGGGTGAAATTGTGTAATAAATGCGTCAGTCAACAAGAGGAACAAGTCTCTTCCCCCTCTTACAATAAACTGTACATCAACATAATGAAAACCCGACAGAGAATGTACATTAGACAAGCAATAAGCATGAACTTCAATTTTAGTTTCTTTTATCCTGCTTGTGAACTTTCTACGTTAGTTACTA
>JANIPN010000003.1:34568488-34578681 GCA_027478595.1 Erythroxylum anguifugum
TTTGGTGTTTGAATGCAGATTCTTTCTCTTTTGGTTGCGATGTAGAGTTAACTTGCATTGGTTTATAAGTTTCTAAAGCATATTATTACTTTGTATTGACAAACTATTTAGTACTCAATGTTCAGCAATTATAAATTTGGTTTTTCAGGTTTACAAGACTATGTACCATCTTCCCTGGCAGGTCCTTTGGATAGTAGTGATACTTTTGAGCTGGATATTGGAACTTTGGAGGTATGACATCTGTTTTTGATTTACGATATGTATTTTGCTTATCATTGATCTGTCATGCTCTCACTTCTTAGTTCTATTGCAGGATATTCAATTCAAGAAACCTAGTCGTTATACCAAAGAATCTTTGTGGTTGGGCTCTCCATGGAATTGTGAAATGGTGCTAAAATTTCAGTAAGTGTGTGGTGCGGTTTTTTCCCCTTTCATGTGTAATGGGCGTGCCCCCTTCCTTTCTGATCCTTTTCAAATTGTTATCTAATGCCTTTCATTCTTTTTGATCTTTTGATTCATGTCAGGTTCATGACTTTGTATATGTTTTAGCTGAGGAGGGAAAATGCCTTGTTGCCTACTTGGAAGACATGTACGAGGAATGTAAAGGGAGCAAGATGGTTGTGGTACGATGGTTTCACAAAATTGATGAGATTGGTTTTAATTTGCCTCTCAACCATAATTCCAGAGAGATTTTCTTTTCTCTTCTCTCCAAGATCTGAGTATTGAATGCATAGATGGAGTGGCAACTGTCCTCAGTCCCCAGCATTATGCAAAGTTCCTACATGACGCAGTGGATACCAAATTGGATCCATTTGTTTGCTACAAGCAGTTTGAAAATGACTTTGTCAAGACAGGAAATCATTAGGTATATGTACGCCGTTTCTCCTTCAAAAAATCAATTTTCTCATCAGGCTGATGATAATCTGCTCATGGCAGTCATTGCCACTGATGCTACTGGCATTAGGCCTAGAAAGAGGCTTTGTCAATTGAAAGATGATGCTTTTGTTGACGATAAAGAACCAATGAAGGAAGTATGCATGGATACAAGCAACTGTAATGGTAGTCTAACTGGGGTTCTAGCCTATTGCCTCTTTGGCAGTTGATGAGGTAAAACATAATCATATGCACCGTCTTAAAGTTGGTTCTGAAGTTGAGGTGCTTTCTCAAGATAGTGGCGTGAGAGGCTGATGGTTAGAGCTTTGATAACAAAGAAGCACAAAAACAAAGTGAAGAACTTAAGAGTGATGAAACTAAGAACTTAAGAGGTTTGTTTGTTTATGCCATATTTTGTAATTTATCACAAAGTTGCAGAAAGAGAGATTAATGTGCCCGAAGTCGATTTTGGCCTCTCGCATTGTTGCTCTTGATCATTTTGGAATTCAAGTTCCTGGAATGAACATCATACGCCCTACTTGTCCACTGGATATGGGCAAAGAGTCTGGCTTAATTGATATCGGGACAGCTGTTCATGTCTGGTGGCGTGATACTTGGTGGGAAGGCATTGTTGTTCAGAAAGAATCTGAAGATAAATTTCTTGTTTATTTCCCAGGTTAGTAAAATTAACATAGTCTGAAAGTAAATCATAATGCCATGCTATGCCTTCTTATATAGAAGTTAGTGCTGATTTTTTCTCTACTTGAAGTATCCAGAATAAAAGCAAGAATCACTTTCTGCTGTACTGACATGAGACTTTCCCATGAATGGTTGGCGAAAGAGAGGAGGCCTGTTGAGAAAAGGGAAGATATTGGTAAATCTCAGCTGTTTCGTTTGCAATCAAAGCAGGTTGAAGCCAGCTGTGATAAAAGCAAATTGGTTAGTGTTCCTGATATTGTTTTCCCAGGATGTTTTCATCTTTGGATTCGGGAATGATAAAAGAAACCACTTGGCATTGTTCCGAGATCTTGCAAAGGATGATTTGCTAGCGCAGTTAAGGTGGATGTCTTCAAGAAAGAGAAGAAGATTTAGTGTGAATTCTGGCAATAAGACAAAAAAGATGGAGAATGTGATTAGGAAGTCAACCGGCATTCTTGGATCAAGTGCTCGGGAAAGATTTGTTGTTCCTATGAAGTTGAAAGTTGATCACTACAACTGCAAGTATAGGGGGGATTCTATATTTAATTCTGCTGATGCGCCATATCAAACAAGCTTGATTATGTCTAGATAAAAGATTCCATTTCTGTTATTTTTCTTATGGGAGTTGTTGTAACGGCCTTTAGGTACATATGGTGCATTTGCCTTATGCAACGTTTTGTAGCTGTAGCTCACTGCCCGATCATCACACTGGGAAGTATATCATTTGAGTAGACTTGACCTCCCCAAGTGCTGTCTTCATTTATGTATTTAACATGTAACAGTAGCTAAACAGGAGCTTTGCCGCTCCTGGCATAAACTTTGGATCATTGCATACAGATGCTTCATATTTTGCACCTTTCGAGGACAGTTGATCCCACGTAACTTGCATGTATCTCATAGTAAAATTAATCTTATGTACATCACTTGTATGATCTCTATGTAAGTGTTTTCCTATCCTTCATTTTTGTTTAATTTGCTTGCTTGCTTCTAATTGCATGTGGATGAATCATATTTTAATCCCATCCAATTATTAAGTGGAGGGAGGCATATTAGTAAAGCAGCACCTCGCGGCTTTTGTTTTCTCAAGTAGAATCAAGTCATTGCCATTGCGACTGTAACAAGCGTGATGAAAGCTTCTTCCAAGTCTCACTGATCATAAGTCATAACCCGTCTTTTGTTTGTTGCTATAGATTCAGTGAATATTCGTCAGGGTGTATGAAGGTTATGGGATTAAGGATTCAGAGTCAGCTTGTACATAGGGCTTTGCAGTGGTGTGATTATAGATTCCAAGTTAATCTTGCAGCACCATGGTCCGTCGAAGAATACGTTGAGTGTTAAAACACACCATGCATGTAAATTTTTGCTTGTAGCTTTGCATATTCAATGAATCTGTTTAGGTAGACATGAGGAAAGCAACAAGTCTCTTGTTTTGATTTGGGGCAGCATCAGATTTGCTGAACAATCCAAGTCCTCTAGCTAATATCTTTATTCCGAACCTGTCAGTGCTTGACAGTTAATGGAGAAGTAAAGCATACAATGTTTGCCTTCTCGGGCATCTACGAGCTACTTACTCACAATTGAGTCGTTCTTTCACGTTACACATACAGAGAGAAAAATTGATGCACTGATTGACTTGTCAACCTTGCTGTCAACCTGGATCTCGGGTTCACCAATTTTGTTAGTGCACCCTCAGAATGTGACACTATCATTCTAGAGGATATGGTTAGGGTTAGCCTCTATTGGAAAATCATGTAATTTTGTTTCTACTCCTCGGAAAAAAAAAAAAGCATACAATGTTTGGTGGTGTGAATTCAGCGGAGTTGCAGAAGCCGGCAGCGCCGAGCACGACACCTATGTGAACTATTGAGGACTATCTTGGAAGTCTCAGCTATGTCGGCTCATTGCAGCCAAGCCCTCATTGAAATTGAAATGACCGTTTAATAAGAACTCAAAAAGTTAGACAAGTGTTTGGTCTTGTAAGCAAGCTATAAAGAATAATTCTAGTGTAGAAAAATTCGAACACAGCGATATGTGTGGGGCTGCTTGTGAAAATGAAGATCATTTCAACTAGCTAGGCAATAAAGACCTTTTTCACTTTGCTCTCTATGCTGTCCCCTTATGTTTTTATCTTCACCCCTCCTTGCTCTTGAAGCATCTCAAAAAGATGGGCTAGCTCTATCGTCAGTACAGCAGTGGCTGTTCATCGATCTTTTTCCTTCTCTCTTTCTCTTTCTCAACTCAAGATGAGATTGGACTTGTTACCTTACCACTACTCTATATGACAATTTTCGTGTGTTTAGTCACATAACAAAGATATGGCTCTTGCTAATAAACCCAAAAAGGAGTTATCACGAATTGGATTCAAGAAGTCAAAAAGCATGCTGCTTGCTGGAACTAGCCTTGCCTCTATCGAATCCTTATCTATGCCTCTTGTTCGTACTCTCACTGATTATTTGAATTCTGATTATATATTTCTGGTCTTATTATGTAATTTCTCATGGATGATTGAGTTTTTGGAGACCAGGTCCAGGAGGTGGTTCTCTCAGCAGATATTCGTTGTGCCGAGTGTCAAAAAAGAATAGCGGAGATTATGTCAAGAATGAATGGTAGGATACCCAATGCTTTGAACAAAGATCATAGATTTCCTCATGTCTTTAAACTTGCACTGCAACAAAACAAGATTTATTTGAAACCACTTACAGCAAGTTCCTCCGATATGTTGATAGCTAAGCTTCTGTTTTGACATAAACAGAGGGGAACAGTTTCAGGCTGAAAAGGGACCTTAATTCTAGATAGTTTCCTAAAAACAGAAGGTCGCCCTGGTTGTTCGTCACGCTCTGGATTTGTCAATCAAAATTTCACATTTGAGCTTAAATTTTGACCTTCTATTCTTCCAAGATTCTGGAGTTTCTGTTACCCTTTTCGTTTGTGATTCTCCTGATAAGATGAGCTTGTTAATTAGTGAAGTAAAACGTTGACAGAAGCTGATCCTACCATGTAAAGGGAATTCAAAATAAAGAAAGAAATTTACTAATAATTCAGGAAAGGAAAAATTGCAATGATAAAATGGTGCCTTAATGATTCAAGCCATTTTTCTGTCTGCTAAATTTCCCCAGTTTAGAATTTGTTCTAGAACTAGCACTTTAACAGTTTGTTCATAAATTTTCCAGCTTAATTGTTTAGGTGGAAGGCCAGCCTTTTATCTGTTAACTACAGTTCACTTATTGCTTTAGAATATAGGTCTGTGAGGGTATGCTTTATCTTAGCCTCCGTGCTATTTCTGAAATGTGGGTCTATTTCTGAAATGGAACCCACAGCATATGCATTAGTTAGCTGAATTATTTGCAAGTTGGTGTTGGACATTTTTGAACGGTTTCAGGAATTTGGCAGAAAAGCGCTTTTGTTCGACACATGTTTTTCACAATTTTCTTATTGGACAGAAACGGAGTCAGTACTAGTAAATGTCTTGGAGAAGAAAGTAACTCTGACTTGTACATCTCCTGGCCTTAAAGTTACCTCAAGGCAAGTTGCTGCTGTCTACAGAAATCCCCTACGCAAAATGGCCTTGATAAAGTGGATATTTTGTTGATGGTGACATGAGGATTCTCATTTTCCTTTACAAATTCCCTGAGATTTTAGATTATAAGAGTACATACTTGTAGAAGGATAATAAGACATAACCCTCTATCTGAATTAGCAGGAATAGTGACTGTAGTGGGGTTTGATAAATCTCAATGAAATGCCTTGTTGAATGTCCATTTTGTTTTCAAGCTGCACCCATATTCAAGCCTTCCAAGTGAAATTGGCGGCGATTGAACAACTATAGAAATCTTGTCGTGCCTTAATATCTTGGTCAATTGCTAAGGTAAGCAAACATTAATAGGATTAACATTTTGAGTAAGCTACAAATCTTTGGAAAAAAAGGAAGAAATGTTTCCTAACGTGACGTGAAGCATAACATAGCGTAGGACAAGGAACAAGATATGCATATTCCTTTGTCCCTTATGTTAGATAAATGAAGTTTAAAAATGAAGATTCAGTGTAAGAAACAAAATTCTTCTTTCAAAGCCTTGGAAGAATCGGATTCCAACCAAGAAGGAACTTGCCAACAAATATTACAAGGAGGAAGCCATGATTTGGTCGACGATTCTTGAACATCCAACCTTTTCCTTCTAACCCTTATCCTCCTTTAAGCCATCAAATCGGCAAATCATCAAATCCCATAAAATCTATGTCTGTCCACGACTTCTCACCGGAAAAGGCAAGTACAAGCAGCATCTTCATGAGGGTTATTTGAATCTCCCATCTTCATATCCCATATATATTGTCCCCTTGTATAGCTCAGTTCAGAAGGACATATACATTTCCTTTAGAAAATCAAAACTTGACAACTAACAAGGTTCAGCTTTTGATGCACAGTTGCAGACATGTTGCATGATAATGAGGGTCAACCTTGACTGCAACGCTTGTTGTCGAAAAGCAAGGAAAATCCTTCTCAACATGAAAGGTAAAAGTTTTTCCATTTGTGAGAGACCCTAGGAATTGAATTATTGCCTGGTAATTGGTAAACATTTACAGTCTCTCTGTCTTGTTTCTCGTTGAAGTGGTAGACACACACATGATTGACAAGCAGCAACGTATGATATTTGTACGAGGGAGATTCAGGCCAGCGGATGTGGCGATAAGATTGGGAAAGAAGATGAATCGCAGAGTTGAAATATTAGACATTGAACAGGACGTTGGAGGCATTCATGAACCTTAACCTGAAAGGCCGATCATCGCTGAGTGCTGATGGCATAATGCGTATCTCAGTGAAATCGCAGTGTAGAAATGAAATACATAATTATTGTTTGGCAGACATGATTTTGATCACCTTAACTTGGCTATACAAGAGCAATTTGGTATGGACACAGAAAAGAAAAAGATCCGTCTGGTATTACATCTTAGATTTCAGACACGTAAAATTCACGACAAATGGTGGTCATACACGTAATTGAATCCTTGACTCTGCAACGTAAAACCTTGCTCCAAATTACTATCACTAGGCCCAGTTATGTCCGGCGCAGGATAACTTGCGCAACAAAATAAAACAATGTTTCAGATTAAACAGATCACATACCGTCTGAAGCTGATAATTTGCTCAAACATGCTAATAATTGGCTGCACCTTTACTTCCATTAGACATCTGTGAGAAGTTCTACTTTTCTTTTTCTACATAATCGCAATTACAGTTCACTTTGAAATTAGCTTTATATCAATGACTCTCTGGGATAATCTAATAGGACTTTAACACATCTTGAATTTAAATCATTAAGCACGCATAGTTGGTTGTTGAAGTCAGGCTTAAATGTTGATTTGCACATCTCTAGATTTGAAATTCCAAGTCCTCCCCATTAAACCTTTGTCTCCAATTGGCATTGGTTCTGTCAGATTCTGCTGGGGCTGAACGTTGCTATTCGGATCCATGACCTTGTGAGGTTTTGGTTGTTGAATACCTGCAAAACAAGCAAGGCACGCCGGGGGTTGATTCCTGGAAGGCCCCTCCGACACTCAAGTTAGTCTTTTTGAGAAGGTTTTAGTCGCCGAGAATATAGAAAACTAGGGTTGTAATGTCCTACCTGTATCATGGCGAAATAGTACCTTATATATGGGATAGATGTTAGGTTTAGGTCTTCACGTAGATCTTTACGTTTGCATAGGAGACTAACACCTGCGAATGGGCTTCGGACGTATGGACCTAGACCTGGGCCTGGACCTGGCACAGCCGACCTAACCATAAGTCCCCCTACTCCTCGATTCTGATCCAAGAGAAGGGTCGAAGGAGTATATAAGGATCGTATAGCATGTCTTCATGACAGCTTGTGCTAGGCTCGATCGATTAATGACATGGCAAACCGATCGAGAGTCAACATAGAAACCGATCGTTCAGCTATATCAATGGGGCAGGTCGATCGGGCGATCATAATGGCTGGGCCGATCGAGAGCGCTGAGGTTCAAACGAAACGCTAGATGTAATTATTACTGGCGGTTCATATCTTCTGGGCGTCGTTCGAAATTTGGAACGACGCGTCCTTTTGACTGCCGCACAGCTGTCTCACACTGTCACACGTGTCCCTTCGTTTGTTACGCCACTTCGGGTCTTTAATGACCTTGACTTACTGCCGCTCAGATTTTTCCACGTGTTCAACTTCGATTGGTATTCCTGTTCGGTTGATGCTATAAATTTTCGCTCTGCGTAGTTTCTTCCAGCTTCTATTCTCTGCCTTTTCGTCTCTTTGTCCCCAGTTACCGGAATGCATCTTCCACCGTCGTCCCAACTCCAAGTTTCAATCACTAACTAGATGCATCCTTTTTTCCTCTTTCCATCCGAAATTGCCTTGCCAGTGGTTGGTCCGTTGGAGATAACGGCGGAAATGGTTGAGGTGCTGGAGAACGTGAGGGACAAGCCGAGGGCTGAGAACATATTGACGGAGTTGCAAAGTTCGTTGTTTGTGGACTATGCCGAGCCGTCGTTTCCATTCGAGCTCGGCCTTTTCCTGAAAGGAAAGAGGGAGATAGCTAAGAGAGAATGAGAAGTAGTTCCGGACGAGGACCTGCTGTGGTGAAAATTGTGGGCTTGTAAAGAGATTGGCTGTCACAGGATTTGTCAGCACAAATATATCAGAACCTATAATGGACAGATCGTCTGACTTTAGCATGGAGAAGTTCATTGTTGATACTTGCAGTAGACTAGGTAGGAAGAATGACATTTCTAAGTAGAAAAGCTCATCTGGTCAAGCTTGTGACCAGAACAAAATTAATGGAAATAAAATTTTATTTTTATCCCTCATTGTCTTCTTAATTTTGTTGGATGAAGTCTTAAACTATCGTTGGCTTTGTATGATAGGTTGCCTTTTTGAATAGTATGTAGCGAACAAGCGCATCTGATGCGAGTCGATTGATCGTTAGGTCCGATGCGAGTCGATCGGTCATTCGGTCCGATGCGAGTCGACCGGTCGTTAGGTCTAATGCGAGTCGATCGGTCGTTAGGTCCGATGTGAGTCGATCGGTCGTTAGGTCTGATGCAAGTCGACCAGTCGTTAGGTTTGGAGGAACTCGATCAAACAGGGTTGATCTTCTCGGTATCTCCTAGTTTCAAGGATCTTGTCTTGGCCACCTGGCCGAGCGATGCCAAGGATCTTGTGACTTGGTAGCACTTGGTTCCAAGATCTTATTTGGAACCCTGGCCGGGTGATATTGAGGCCAAGCGATGCTAAGGATCTTGTGACTTGGCATCCTGGCCGAGCGATGTTGAGGCCGAGCGATGCCAAGGATCTTGTGACTTGGTAGCGCCTGGTTCCAAGATCTTGTTTGGAACCCTGGCCGGGCGATATTGAGGCCGAGCGATACCAAGGATCTTGTGACTTGGCATCCTGGCAAAGCTGTGTCGAGGTCGAGCGATGCCAAGGATCTTGTCTTGGCATCCTGGTCGAAGGATGTCGAGGCCGAGCGATGCCAAGGATCTCGTCTTGGCATCCTGGTCCAGCTGTATCGATGATAATCAGTTAATGGAGTGTTTTCCCCCTTGGCTCAATTTAATGAGATTTTTCTTGCCGAAAAGCTTGGAAACCCTTTGTTGATGATGATGAGGGCGTGGGCCATTAAAAAACCTTACTAGCAAGGCCAGAAAAAAGGTACCCACTACAGATGCGTTAGCAGCGATAAAATACAAGAAATAAATAAAACTGATCTTATCTATTGATAAAACGCCTTCAAATTTTGAGAGCTCCAGGGCCTCGGTAGAATCCTGCCATCGGCGTTGCGCAGGATGTAAGAGCCATGTCCGATTTGTTTAACCACTTGATAGGGTCTTTCCCACGTCTGTCCGAGCTTTCCGGGGTGCTTCCCAGCCGCCTCGGCCATCCTTAGGAAATAGCCGCCAATCTTTATATCGCTCGGCCTTATCCTTTTATTGTAGAACCTTGTTGCTTTTTGTCTGATGGATTCTGAGCGAGCAGCCACCCTATCCCTGTCTTCACTGAGAAGCATAAGCTCCGCTCTGCGGGCTTCATCATTCCGCTCTTTTTCGTAACCTGATACTCTTTGGTTGGGCAGTACCACTTCCACTGGAACCAAGGCCTCTGCCCCAAAGGTCATCCTGAACGATGTGTCCCCTGTGGCCTCATTCGGGGTTGTTTTGTACGCCCACAACACCTCATCTAATTCATCTACCCAAGTCTTATGTCCATCTAAGCGCTTCTTGAGGGCACTCATTATCCTTTTGTTAGTGTTCTCCGCAAGACCGTTGCTCTGAGGGTGAGCTACTGAAGTCAATTGGAGTCTTATCTTCAGTCGCTCACAGAAACCTTTGAACTTGTCGTTATCAAACTGTCGACCGTTGTCTGTCACCAAGGTCATGGGCATCCCAAAACGACTTAGTATGTTCTTACGCACGAAGCTTTCCATTTTCTGCTCAGTTATAGTGGCGACTGTAAGTGTAAGTCGTGTGCAAGTCGCCTTGTACATTATATAAGTCGACTTACACATGTTCAGTACCGATAAGTTGACTTGTACATTGGATAAGTCGACTTATGCAAGGTCGGTACTGTTCAAGTGTGCCCTAAAGGCAATCCCCTTTAGCG
>JANIPN010000003.1:34619543-34638480 GCA_027478595.1 Erythroxylum anguifugum
GACCCTAATGCCCTTACATTTAAGCCTAAAACCCTTATACCCTTAGTGTCTTCCAAATTTACCCTTGGTTCAATTATCCAATTTAATCCTACTTTACACCATAATTTAATACCTTAATCAACTTGAATTAATACTAACAAATTCAAAAGCTAATTACTGATCTAATAAGACTTGCAAAATTTCAAACATGTCTCAAAATAAATAAAACAGGTTTGGGGTCCAACAGATACAAACTGTTGGGACCTCGCCTTTGCGAGTCACATGTTCGACGTCCTACGTGACATCTAAACGTGCATCCCACAAGGGTGGCGTGCCCACACCAAGTCAAGCCTAAAAAACGAACTCATTTCTCCTATTTTCGAACAAATTTTTGGGAAAACTCAAATCAAAATTTCAATAAGACTTCTTCAGAACATTTGTTCCCCTTTGTCTTACGTTTCTAATGACACCAAAAACATTCAATTTGGAGCAAAAATCTAAAAGTTATAGTCCAACCATTTTCGGACTGTCCTTAGAATAAACCAGCACACTATTCTCAACTTCCGTCCTGAAATTGAAAGTCCTAGAGACTAAATTAAAATTTGATACCTTTAGAAAACTTGTAGCTCTATGTCTCTAGTTTAGTTAGCAACAAGAATCATCTCATTTGGAGCTCTACAGATCAAGATATCCTCAAAATACTGAAGCATGTTCAGTAAAATATCCAACTCATATTTTTCCTAACGATCCCCTCACTTTGATTCAATCAAACTTTTTCAGATTAATACTAAAAGCTATAAATTTTTGTGAAGAGATAGAGAAAAGTGTTAGGAATCCAATGCTTCAAAAATCAGATCATTTAGAGGTCGGACGAAAACGTTATGACCAAAAGAGTGAAAGGTGTTCATGTCTGGAGCACCAGCAAAGTCGTGATTGCGACCTGCGACGGGGGCGAGCAATGTCGCGATCTCAACGCGTCGCAACTGCAACATGCTTCCATGCTTCCTCCTTTTTTTTTTCCTTCTTCAGACCTGTTTAGTAAAAATGGCATAACTTTCATTACAATTATCAGATTAAGCTCATTTTTGAACCGTTTTAAAGAAGACTTCTAGCTCTACAACTTCTATGAAGAACTTAAAAACAATTGTTGCCTCTATAAGGGTTAGAATTTTAAAACAAGGCAGCTGTCCCGAAAGTGCATCCTAAATAGCATCACAACTTCTAATAATCATATCTCTCAACTCCAATGTCCAAAAATTTCATACTATATATCATTGGAAAGCTGGAAAAATAATCTACAACTTCTAAGAAGACAACTTTGTCCGATTCAGCCTAGGTCAATATAGTATTTTGCCTGAAATCAGAACACACATTCTCACCCTTATGGAAAAACTTGAAAATGCAAAGTACAAATTTTGGAATATCTTTGGCAAAACACAAACATACTTCATTAACATCAAAATATAAGAGTTTTTTTAAAGCTTTAGTGGACATTTTCAGTCACAATACATCAATATCTCAATACGCCCAAAATACAAAAAGATACATGAATAGTAATTTGCTCAAAATGCAACTAAAGCCTTGTAGTTACAAATCTAGCTTAAAACACAAAAAGATGCAAATTTTGGAGTGATGCCTTGATTCTCTTTCACTCGATCCCTAGCTCGTCACCTGGAGAGGGGAAGGAATGGGGGTGAGCTTAAAGCTCATGGGTAACAGTTTTATGATAGGTAATAAGCAAAAACCATTGAAAACCTTTATGATCATAGCAATTTCTCACAAAAATCTATAAAACATATATTTCTCAACTTGTCAAACCAATTCACAATTCACATAAGTCAAGCATTCATCAAACATATCAACACATGTAAACACATAAGCACATCACATTGGTTTGGGTAGATCCATAAACATGATGAACTACACAATTCCACATAATGGTCTTGTGTAATCGTAAACTTGAGGGAGTCCATAAAGGAGCTCCGTGTCGCTAGCGGGAAGGCGGGAGAAGCCTTAACTTGGTCAACGTGCACGTGACAATTCTTGGATAGACTACCAAAACCCACATAACATGTATTTCAAAACTTGTTGCCCAAAATAGCACTTTTGGAAAACTTAATTTCATATACTTGCGATCTTTTCAAAAAAATTCATTCATAAATCATCACATAATTCACATATCAAACATGTAGCAATTTCTCAATCATTTAAAGAACAATAAATGCTTATTTATGAGGTAGTTGGAAAAATCATTAATTCCATTTATTTGAAAAACATTTATAGCTTATTAACTCAACTATAAAAATGTAACCTACCTTAGTTTCCTTGCTTATGAAGTTTGCTTACGGATGTCTTTCCTCTTGCTCCTCTTGCCTCTCCTGATCCCCTCCTTGATTTCCTTCATCAATGATAAAATTTCCATTCAATAGGAATTCAAAATTAAGAACCCATAAAGCACATTCACTGAAATTGACTCTAGATTGCTAAAGCCCATGTATTTCCTAAACTTCATGAACCAAAACCCCTTCCATATACCCAAGTATAAAAATCAAACTTACCTTGAATCTTCACCAATTTATGAGATTATTGGCTCTAAAGAAAGCTCTTCCCTTCCTCTTTCTTTTTCCCTTCTTGAGTAACCTCAAACTCTCTCTTTAAGACTAGGAAAACATGAAACCTAACTTAAAACTCCATTCTTTTTCTCAACTTCACCGAAACCTGTCTTTCTCACTTTTGATTTTCTTATTTTACTTCTTCCTTCACCTATTCCATGTTTTTCTTCTTCTTAAGCACAAGACAACACCTTTCCTTTCCCATTTTACAGTTAATGAATGAGAAAAGTCCACCTTGCCCTTCCTTTAATGCCTTAATGTTTTTAACCTTAAGTAAAGTACCCAAAATACCCCTTTATGCATGTATTTACCACCTTTACTTCAACTAACCCATGAAATAAATTCCACTTACATAGACATCAATAAATTTTAAAAATATTACTCCCAAAAATATTTTATCCCAAACCTCAAAATTATCTAAATCATGCTTAACTAAAAATTCCCATATGAGATGCCTTGGTAATCTCAAGTCTAAGGATCGATTATACAATTATCATAATAAGAAAATCCACATACATATAAGTAATATCCATTTGGGATTATCATAATTTGATCAATTCAATGAACTTATTCTCTAATAAGCACCCAAAAGTTTTTTTTAAATATTTTCATATTTTAATTTATGAGATCAATTACTTTTTTATAAAAAACTTAATATGTGCTAGTTTTACCGTTTCATTAATATCTCGTCTTAATGAAAATGTAACTATGAACAATTTAGAAATAATACATAAATATAAGTTGAATATCATAATTATGATCTTATCATCATTTCAATTGTACAGTAACTATTTAAAGATTTTTATCTTTATTATTAAAACATCAAATGCAATTAAAAATACATAAAGATAAAAATGCCTTTATTAATTAAAATAATAATAATATATATATAATTGCAACTAATCGATTGGCTGTAAGGGAATAAAGTAACAAGTTCTCACCTTGCATTAAAGCCAATAGCCTATGTATCTAATACCATATCCATCCATATATTGATTATGTCTCTTATGAGATAATGATTTAGTAAGTAGATCTGTGAGATTCTCTTCAGTAAGAACCCTCTCCATTGTTATTTCTTTCCAATCCACTATCTCTTTGATCAAATGAAACTTTTTGAGTACATGTTTGAATTGTTTATAAGATCGTGGTTCCTTTTCTTATGCGATGGCACCATTATTGTCACAATATAATACTATAGACTCAACAGTGCTAGGAATCACTCCAAGTTCAGTGATTAACTTTTTGATCCAAATCGCTTCCTTTGTCACCTCTAATAATAAAATGTACTTAGTCTAATTTGCAATGGTTAGTTGTTTGAAACTCTTCTAACTTACCGCATCACCATTCAAAGTGTAGATGTACCATGATTATGATCTACTATATGTACCATTATTGTGATCTATTATCATCTAGATTTGATTGAAAACTAGCATTTGAATACCCCTAAACTCTCAGTTTAAATTCTCTATAGACCAAGAAAACATCTTTAGTCATTTTAAGTACTTTAAGATGTTTTTCATAGTTATCCACTGACTAACACTAGGATTGGCTTAAAACCTACTTGTTATTCTTAAAGCATAAGAGACATCTAGTCTAGGACACAACATCATATTCACGACTGATCCAACTGCCAAAGCATATAGAACATAGTCCATTTTTCTCTCTCTTTTGTGTTTTATGACAAATACTTTTTGTGAGAGAAATCCCATGAGATATGGGTTAGAATCCCCTCTTGGAATTCTCCATGCTAAACCTATTTAACACTCAGTCTATGTACGTGAATTAGGATAAGCCAAGCAACCTCTTAATCTATCTCTATATATATTTATTCCTATAATATAGGCTAGTTCTCCTATATTCTTCATTAGAGAAGTTTATGGATAACCAAATCTACACAAAATGGAGCATTAGTAAATCATTTTTAATCAGTAATATGTCATCCACATATAACTCTATGAAGACGATTGCAGTTCCACTAATCTTCTTATAAACACATGTTTTATCCACATTTTTTATAAATTCAAACTCTTTGATTATATTATCAAACTGATGTTCCAACTCTATGATGCTTGCTTAAGTCCATAAAAAGACTTTTGCAACTTGCATACTTGATTAGGAACTATTTTGGATTCAAAACCTTTAGGTTATGTCATATACATATCCTCAAGAAAATTTCCATTAAGAAATGTTATTTTGACATCTATTTGTCAAATTTCATAATCATGATATGTGGCTATAGCCAATAAGATCCTTATGAATTTATGTATACCTACTAATAAAAAGATTTCCTTAAAATTAGCTCTTTTTTTGGTTTGTAACATTTAGCCACTAGGCTTGAATTGTATGTATGTACATTACCATTCATGTTAATTTTTCTCTTTAAATCCACTTGCTTCCTCTAGGTGTAATAATATCAGGAAGATCCAGCAAAGTCCATATTGGTTAGTGTATATGAATTATATTTTAGAACTTATAGCTTCATGAAATTTTAAAGAATCAATGTCAGACATTGATTCTTTAAAAGTAATAGGCTCATCATCTATAAGCGATACATTATCCATAATATTTTTAATATGTAGATCTAATATAATAGGAGGATAATGTATCATACTAGTGCGTCACAGACTAAGTGTCTCTTGAACCCTCGGTTGTACATCATGTGTATCAACTTGAGGTTCTTGTTCTATCTGGATGTGAATTTGTACTTCTTGAACTTCTTTAATTTCTACCTGACTCCCACTAGTTTCCTTGAGAATGAATTCTCTTTCTAGGAATGTAACATATCTTGATACAAACACCTTTTGTTCAAAAGGATGGTAAAATTGATATTCGGTACTCTCTTTCGAATATCCTATAAATTTTCATTTATCTGATTTAGCTTGAAGCTTATTAGATGTTGCATACTTCACTTAAGCATCATGTCTCCAAATCTTTAAATGTGACAACTTTGGTCTACTAACAGTCCATTTTTTATATGGTGTCTTGTCGACCGATTTGAATGGAACTTTATTCAAAAGATAAGCCATAGTTTCAAAGACATATCCCTTAAAGGAGACATAAAGGATTGCATGAAATATTATGGATTGAACAACATTTAATAGAGTGCAATTTCTCCTTTAGAGACTCCATTACATTGTGGAGTTCCAAAAGGAGTCTATTATGAGAGAATCTCAATCTTTTTAAGTAATCAAGAAACTCATGAGCTAAGTATTTACCACCTATATCATATTTAAGTGTCATAATACTCTTACCAACTTGTTTCTCAACCTCAAGTCTAAATTCTTTGAACTTTTCAAATGATTCAGACTTTTGTTTCATTAAGTATATATAAAAGAGAACATAATGAAATATAAGAATCTATCTCTAGCACAAGTAGACATAAGGTCACATTCATCTTAATGTATAAGCTCTAGTAACTCGCTGGCACATTCTCCCTTTCCACTAAGGGATAGTTTGGTCGTCTTTCCCAATAAACAAGATTCACAAGTTTCATATGATTTATAATTAAAGGATCCAAATATCCTTCTTTTATGTAACTTTGTGATTCTAGTTTTGTTGATACAACCTAACCTGCAACGTCATAAATAAGATAGATTTTGGTCACTTAACTTTCTTTTTTTTATTATTTATATTAAGGATTGACCTTTGTAGATCTAATTCATACAAACCATTTGCAAGTAATCCAAATCCATAATAAACATTATCTTTACAGAAAGAACAACTCATCTTATTAATAATAAAGAAAAACTCATTCAAATCTAAATAGGAAATATAGATTATATTTAGTCACAACTAGAACATAATAGCAATTATTTAGTTCTAATTCAAGGCCAGAAAGCAAAGTTATATTAGAAGTTCTTATAGCTAACACAACAACTCTTGCTTCATTACTAACTCGTAGGTCCACTTCTCCTTTCCTTAATGATATACTCCTTGTTAACATTTGCATGTTATTACAAAAATGAGAACCACATCCATTATTTAATACCCAAGAATGTGGAACAAAAGTAGAAAGGTTGATCTTAATCATAAATATACCTAAAGAAGTAGCTTCCATAAACTTTTTATCCTTCAGTGTAGCAAGATAAGTTGTGCATTCCTTTTCCAATATCCATCAACTCCACAGTGAAAACATGTGCCCTTGTTATGGTTTTTCTTCTTGAAACTACATTTTGGCTTTATTAATCTAGCAGAAGCCTCTTATTTCCTATTATTATTCTCATGAGAACCCATTTCTTGCTCTAGGAAGACTCTATAATAAGAACATAACTAGGTTCTTTGTTAAGGCACCCCTTTACAATCTTAAGCATATTCAATAGTTCAACAATTAACACATCTTCAGTACATGTAGCTCTACTGAAGATCTTTCTACCCTCTTGAATTGAAATAATGCTTTGAAGAATTGATATCTATCCACTCTAGTTTACACACCAAACAATTCCTTAAGATATATAATTATAGTAGAAGTATCCATGCTATCATGTTTCCTCTGAACCTCTAAAGACATACTAGTCAACATAACGCATGTGGCTTGTTTAACATCATCAATATATTGCTGATGTTTCTCCCAAACCTCATTAGTCGCATTCGAACTAGGCTTTAGTAGAACAGTAGTATTAAGAACATATAATTTCATCTCTTGCCTGAGAACAATTCTTAAGTTACAAAACTAATTTGAGAAATTGGATCCAATTAGCTTGTTAGCATCCATGATGCTCCTCAATGACTGATTGGTACTCATCATCTTATAACAACCAAAAGATATAAAAGAGAAAGTTTTAACTTATGCCACAAAATCAAATAAAATAAGGACTTTAATAAATATTTGATTACTCCCACTATTTTATTTAAAATAATAGCCCTTATTAAATTGAGAAATTATCAAATAATTTCCTAGTGGGTTAGGATCCCGTGAAAAAATAGTTAATCTTAAGTTTACACAATAAGCCAATTAAATTTAAATTAGGTAGATAACAACTTTATCAAACACATCTTATGTGACGCCTAAATCTGTGATGTGAAAACTCTTTACCAAAATATATCTTATATATCATTCCTAATCCTACCTCTAAATTCATATGATCATGAGTATGCTCATCCAAATCATACAAATTTAGTTAAGTAGGATTTATTAATTCAAAATAAAATATATTTGGGTTAAATGTGGTTAACTCTGGTTTTATTCTCAAATAATGGGAGGCAATTACCACATTCTTAATACATGCTTAATATTTAATTTAGGGATTTAAAATTTTAAAAAAATGTCTCATCAAAATAATATATTCTCATTGTATTAATAACTTAAAATTAGAAGCATACAAAAGTTACGTTGTTTTTTATTAATATTAAAATTAATTTACATTTTTTGTACTTGTTTATAATTTAAAATTCTTTTATGATAGCGAATTTTCCTGATCTAAAGGGAAATTTTGAAGAATATATATCTAAATTAGTGTCTTTTAATTATGATACAAATTATGGTTTTTCAAAAATTACAACTCAAGATGACTATTTCCTAATTTCCCCTGCTCTCATTTCTCACATCAATTGCACAAGTATTTCATCTTGATTAAGACCTTCTTCATGCATCCTAATTAGTAAGGCAATCAGTTTATGCTTTTATTTTCATTTTTAAAGACAGAAAGTCAAATAGGGAGCAAAAAATGAGAAGGAAGACTGGCTTCAAAAGGTCTTAAATGTAGGTAACTAACTAATTATTTAATGTACTAATTCAAGCATTAAATTGTGGTGTATAATTAAGAATTATATTTTTAGTCATGGATTCTAAATAAGAAGCGTATTAGGGAGGCACTATAGAAGGAAGGATTTTAGTTGACTCACATGTATTTAGTATATTTTCTTTTTTTTTACAATCAAAGTGTAATCCAAATAGATTATATTAGTGCTCTCAATCAGTCATGATTGTAGTTAGATTTGTTGAAGCTAAATAATGAAAGGAAAATTGTTGACAAAAAGGGAAGAATCATTAATAGTGGCATTATTAAGGTCATAAACGTATTAATTTAGAGTAAGAACTTCCATAACCTAAGAACATTACCTGAAATCTGTTAAACTAGTTTTAGACAGAAAATGAAGACAAAAGAAAATAGAGAGTGAAGGAAACACAAAAAACCCTTTTTTCTCTTTTTGTTTGTTTTTAGCTTTTCTCTGCTCTTTTGGAGAGAGAAGCCACCCATCTCTCTCTATCTCTCCTCTTCAGTTTCTCTTCCAAAACCAATCATTTAGGAGGTAAAAGGTAAGAGTCTTTTAAAATGGATGGGAAGAGATATGTTGCTCTGCTGTGCACAAAGGACTCAGAGTACATGAAGAAGAATTATGGAGGGTACTTTTGGGTGTTCTTTAGAACGCTGTTAGAGGCCGACAAGATGTGGGACGTTTATCGTGTAATTTTCAGAGAATTTTTCAAATACAATTTGATTGAATCTTATGATGGGTTTGTGATCATCAGAAGCTGCAATGATGCTCATGGAATGATTTAGATTTGTAAGCTTATTATTCTATTGAAAAAACTTGAAGCTATGAAGAAAAGATTTTGGGCATTTGCTTTGGGCACCAAGCATTAGTCAACTTTTCCAATTACTAATTATTATTCTATTAATTAAATTATTTTTGAAAATAAGTTTCGCAGTTTTTTAAACTTTATAATACTGACCAGTATTTCAAATATCAGTCGGTAGTAGACAAAATTTTCAGTATTGGCCGGTACCAACTGTCGGTACTAAACAACAAGATTTTTTATCATTTTTGGCTAGTATGGTACCTTTCAGTCAGTACCAACTAGTACGGTACAAAATTCATAACTTTGATTTAAACCATAGAGCAAACTTTTAAAAAGGATAGTTGTAATCATACATGAAAGATGTGTGTGTATTAATGTCAAGCTCCTTGAGGTGAACTTTCAAGTGGATTATAATAGCCCGTTTTCCATACTAAGAGTTAGAGCCTTAGATTATTGCATATAAGTCATATCATTTTAGCATTCATGAAATGCATTTCATTCACATGCATATCATTAGGATACACACATGAATTATTATTTCATACACATTGCAAAGATAGTACATGCACTCAATTGACATATTCTAAAGTATGAAAGGTTTTAAATGATCATGATGTGAATTGTGTATTATTCTTTCTTGAATTTTGGTTTGAATGATTACAAGTAGTAAATTTGGAATTAATTATTACCATTAGACAAGTGATTAATTAAAATGTATATTTAGACTAGGAAAAATGCCAAGTGGCAAGACAAATTGACACATGAAAAATTAGGATGACTAAGCCTATGAAATAAGTGACAAATGACATAGATAAATTAGTGACATTTGGTATGGATAATTAATTGACAAATGGCAGCAATGATTAAATGACAAATGGACTAGTAACTAGGTGACGTTTGGCAGATTATGGAGGGGATAAGTGGCTTACATAATTAGGGAATATGTCAATGTAAGATGGTGACATCTAGCATCTAAGGAGTTACGCTTCTATAGGAGTAGTTTCAGCTTTATTCATTCTTGTTCTCGTTTCATCTCTCACCACCGAAACTTGCTTCTATCTCCCATTCCTGTGTTTTGCTTGAGCTATGCTAAATTACCACACCCAATACATGCTTTTACCATTCACAAGATAACTAAAGAACCAGATTATTGTTGTCTTTTATCCTAGCTGAAAACCATCCAATTTCCACCTTGAATTTGGGATGATTTTGCATGCATGGAGGGCTAGGTAGACTTGATGAATTGAGCTGGAATTGGAAGCTAAATAAGTAAGTAAAGTGTTGTTCTTTATGGCATGTTATAATAGAAAAGTGTTGTTCTTTATGGCATGTTATAATAGAAAGATTATGATAATTGAATTGGGATAGATTGTATATGATGTTGATGTTGAAGATGTGCTAGAAAATAGAGAATAAATGGGTACTTTTCTGTTCTGTTTTTGCATGTACGAAAACAGTAGTTTATGGGTTGTTGTATGAATGATTTAAGTTGGGATTTGAAGTATAATTGATGAGGAATTCATGCTAAAGATAGGTGTTATTAAGGTGTTTTTAAATATGGAAAATTAGAGTTGTAGGCGTGTTTGTAAAAAAAATGACTGTTAATGACATAAGTGAGCAGAATTTTGTAAGCCTTAGTATAACCAATATGGAAGTTAAATTAACCTGATCTGAAGTAACCTTAAAGGACATGAAATCTGGAAAATTTCAGATGTTAGTGATGTCTCTAAGCTTGTAAAATTCGTGAAGTATTGAAGGTAGTAAAGTTACACACATTAGTGATGTTGATGACAAATTCTGGAATTTTAATTTCAACCTTATGTATATGTTGAACTAGATGAGAAATTTCACTCTAAATTGTTATATTTGGACTTGATTAAGGCTAATAATGAGCCTAGATTATTGCTTGATTAATTGGTTAAGAGCTTGATAAGTTTATGTAGTTAATTGATGTCATAATCTAAAGAATGAACTGTTTTGATGTGGTTGAGTTCAAATCTGGAAATTATGATTTGTTAAAGGAATAAATGAGTTCTTTTAATGCAAACATGCTTTTAAGGACTTGAGTAATGTGTATAAGGTACGGATGGATGAGCATTAAAGAACATGGGGTAATTTAGAATGAGAATTGGGTAAATGTATGAATATATATTGCTAGAAAAAGTTTGGTGAATATAAAGATCCAGCTTACTGAAATTTCAGATTTAAAGTAACAATTGTGTGTGCGTTATAAGAGGCTTTTGACCATGAAAATGTTCAAGGATAAATGTAAAGTATGGTTGATGAATTTGGAGTAAATCAAGCTAACTTAAAGGTACAAACCTGATTGCCAAATGGTAGTATACAAAATATGATGTTTGAATGGTCAAGATTTATGAATAGTCATATACCCGGAAAGGTTAATTGAGCATGCATTAAACATGACACATATATATGTGCATGACTAAATATTCATATGATTGATCAACTTAGTAATGTGTGAACTATATGTGTGTATTATATAACTAAAGAAGCACAAATTGATCGTCAACATCCAAACATTGCTGGGTCATCAAGGCAATAGCTTATCTGAAGCATACTATAAGTTAACATAGATGTTTTATCACTATGACTGAATTGTTTTTGATTAACTTTTAGATATTGAACTGTTATTGATATGATTGTGATAATTCCAGACATTGATGGTCTAAGGAGTTTCATATTCGGGATTATATTGGAAGTGCTTTCTAATTGTATATGAATTTGGAAAAATATGTACTCAATTGAATGTTGAATACTGGACTCAGATCCGATGAATGTGATAAATGACTGTGCACATTGAATGAAAGTTATTAATAGCATATTATGTGAATTGATGCATTCCATCACATTATTATGCATGATCAGATAAAGGACTTGTGACCGGAGTGACCAGTGTGAAAAAGAGCTTAAAGCTAAAAAATGTGCACAAAGAGCCACAGGCTCAATTATTAATGAGCCTGTTATTTCAATAGGTACAGGACGGAATAGGAAATGAGCCCGATATCCACAACAGATATGGGACAGTAAATAGGCACTCAGTCACAACAAAGTAAAAATGAAAGTGGAGTCACATGCACATGCACATTCACATGTGCATTTATATATATATATATATATATATCTTTACATGTATCATGTGAATGATTACGAAGAATTACTAAATTATGTTGATATAATGATATACAATGTTTGTGTACATGTTGATGATATGAATGATTGAGATAAATGATTGGATTATTCTGAAATGATTATATGAGATGTATGTAGTTCATGATGTATTGTTGAAATATGATGTATATTGTGATCTGGTATTCAATATTGAATGATGTGATACAACTGCTGAATTGGGAAATACGCTTGTGAATTTGGTTTATACTTATGATATTTGTGTTCTGACTTGAGAGAGCACATCGATGATAGTTCACTCACTGAGTTCGTAAACTTATCAAAATTGCAACGTTGATTTTCAGGTACAAGGGAGACCTAGCTTCTAAGGTGATATAATAGAAGTCCAGTACTGTCAATTTTGGAAATAAGAATGGCTCAAAGGTCTGGTCAACTGATACCTGCGGAGTCTAGATAGAATACTTTTGTTTAGCTTCTCCTTTCATGTTGAAATTTTTTTATAGAACTTTAAACTTCCAAATGCTATGTTATATATAAACATGGATTATGAAATGTAATGACAATATAAGTAAGTTTCATTTTGTGATGAAATGAGGAGTTTTGATCTTTGGAAATACTTATGTTCTGTATAATGCCATAATAAGTTGATATGATTGCTCTAACATGCCATTTTGATAGGGTATGTTCTCGAATGTCCTCTAGATGTTTGGGCATATGCTCTATGGTAGTGGTATGTTACATGGATGATTTGATCTTGTACCATAGACTCGAGGATTGACAATTTTGTTTCATCATAAATTACCAATATTCTCCCATTAGGATATGCATTATAGTTATGTATTATTTTTCACTGGTTTGGTAAAAAAAAATTGTACATCACAGTTATACAACAAGTGCCTTCAAAATGCCTAGTAGAATAGGCTTATTTTTTTAAAATGAACTCCTTAACAAAAGTTTTTTCTAAGGGAAATCGAGACCCCTAACATTTTAGGCTGAGATGATCATGAGTTTAAGCCCTCAGATAAGGGCCTTTTCTTCTACTAGATCTTCTTCTACTAGCAGGTATGAAAGCAATTTCCTTATTTACGAGATTATTAGTGCATTTAAGTACCTTAAAGGGAATGCTTATAGGGTTGTTCTTTGTTGCTACTTCTTGACTATTTCTATCTATCTGGAGCTCCTTATTTGATTCTTTAGTGAATTTTCCATTAGGAATTGATTCTAGATGCTGACCATTGTTGTTAGCCTCCAACTGACTAACATCGATTTCCTTTTAAGTTGTTATAGCCTTAGTTTGATGATGTATATTGCCTACTTCTACTAAGTCTTGGGAGAAACTACATTTGAATATTCTACTTGTGGCTTTCCAGGTTTTCTTGGGTGATATAAATGGAAGTTTCTATGCTTGGGATACTTTTACTAGATCTTCAACCAACTCAAGGTTCTCGTTCAACCTAAGGATGGTATCTCCTTTGGTAGGTACTTTATAACATCAACCGCAACACACACTTTAGCATAATTTATTATGTTTGTTTCGGTTATGGCTTAGTCCATACAGATAGGTCTGCCAAGAAAGCTTTCCAAGCGACTAAGCTAGTTGTTGTCCAATATTCCAGAGGTATTTTATGGATGAACATCCATATAAGTACATTAGATTGCTTGATCTCTTCACAGTTAATTCCTAGCCTCTAAGTTTGTAGTAGTAAAGGCTTATTATACACATTCCAAGGGCCATATTTTAGGATTTTTTTCTGGTAGCTGAGTTTTTATAAAATCTGAAGAAGATGTCTTGATCAATTACAAGGATGTCTTTTAATCCTAATGACTTCTAGTTGCTCATTGCCAGTTCTTTCAAGGTGGGAATGAGATCATTTTATCTAGAAAGAAACCTATCAATGTTTCACTCTAAAGATCAACTCTTACTTTTATAGCAACTAATGATGGTGCTACTATCTAAGTATTTTCAAGATTGCTTGAGGACATTAAGATATTTTTATATTTCGATTTGAATCACCAATGAATTGAGACTATAATTTCCTTATGCTTTTTGTAGGTTCATAGTTGTTAACTCCTCAAGCAGGGTTAGGGAGGGGAATAGGCAAGATGGGAGGTAATGATAGAGAGGCTATCAAAGTGGACGACGGATCATATAGGGATGACAACTTGGAGCACCCACCAGGTTCTAGAGAAGAGGAAATTTTCTGAGGTTGATTCTTAAAGGGCAAATAAGGAAAATCCTCTAGTGGAAACTTCTCAAGATCTATAACCTTCGTCTTAGGATCCATGTTAGAGTATTGAATAGAGAAGCTTCCCAAAGTTAGTTACTAAAAATAATAACTTCTATTGGAGGGAAATAGAAAGTATTAAAGGCACTTAGAAAGGTTTAGAACAAGATGAGATGAACACTAAAAGGGGAACCTGATCAAAAGTAATACAAAATAATACAAAAGGTCAGAGTAGCAAAAGATAGATGAAAGCTAGCAGATAATGTAAGGAGGAAGAGGAAGGAGACCATGGTTGAGAGTAGAGGGAGAGAAAGGAAGGAGACATATCTTTGCCATTGTTAACAGCAATTTGAGTGCACTAAACTGTATGAAATTCCATAAAAGATTTCACTATAACACTAAGATAATCACGTATTGGATCATAATAATTGAATAACTTAAAAACATGGATCATAAAATAAAAGAATCGTACTTGATTTGAAGTTACAATTGAAACGTTTTTTGAAGCAATTTCGAGGTGTCAATTACGAGTTGTTCATGTGCCTAGTCTATAACGGTATCACAAAGCAGTTGAAAAGAAACTCAATTGTTTGAAAGGGAATTGGTAGTAGTGCTAACTCCCTTAGGCTAATTTCCTATATATAGGGGAAAAAAACTTTAGTGCTTTATTTTAATTAAAATTAAATTATCTAATTATAATTAAAGCCAAACTCTAATTATAATTATAATTTAATAATAAAATCAAATATCATCCTTGGAGTTTCTTAAAGTTCACAATTAAGTCCAACTTAATTGAAATTGATCTTTCTCTTTCTAACTTTTCTTTATATGTGACACATTAGGTTCTTAATATATTAGCAATGATCATAAATTCTATTTCTAATTCATAATTAGAATTAAATAAATTAAAACTCTTTTTAATTTATTTTTAATTCTTCAATTAAACAATTTATAATTGTAGATCAAGATTATCATCTAGCAACATGTCATGACCATTAAAATATTAGGAATGTCAAATTGATTTGATTTAACCTGTTCATATATGGTTATAATGTATAATTTAATCCTTTTATCATCTAATATTCTAATTGGATACAGTATGGATATAATGTCTACTATTTTAAATCAAATCAAACAATTTATAATCATATATCAAAATTAATGTCTAAGATATCACGACCATTCAAATATTTGGAAAGTCAAAGTGGTTTAACTTAACCTGTCTATGCATGATTATGATACATAATTTAATCTTTTTCTCATTCAATGTTCCAATTAGACGGAATATGTATATAATGTGTACTCTTTTATATCCAATTATGTTTCTTCTTACTAATTAGTAATTAATTTATAATTAATATTTGAAAACACCTTTCAAATGTCAATTAATTCTAGCTAGAGAATTATTAAAATTACAATTAATCAAGAACAATAGAATATTATCTCTAATTACTTTAAACTGATGGTTTTTTTAATTGACTTGCTCAACTATCTTTATAAGATTTAGGAGGTGCTTGGTTGATGGGTTTGGGAAAGGGTTAATAGGTAAGGAATGAAAAATAAGTAGTTGGTTATTGATTATCATTATAGGGACAATAGTTTGATATCCCATTTTTGGGAATCTTCCATACCCGTCTTTTAGTAGAGGAATGAAACTCATTCCTTAATAGTGACTTTTTTTATAAATATTTTTAATAATAATTACAATATAATTAATTAAAATATAATTCATTCATTAATTAAAATAATGTAATTAATTAAAACATAATTTATTTTGTAATTAATTAATTACAATATTTTTTACAAACCAATCATTATCAATGATAATGGTAATCATTCCTTTATCTTAACCAACCATCATAATTATAATGATTATATCCATTCTCATTCCTCCCTATATTCATTCTCATTCCCATTCTCATTACTTCTTGTGAACTAAGCGCCCCCTAACTTTGTAATTCGGTTTTCAACTTTTTGGTTCATTTTACTTTAATAACTCGTATTGTTAAAAATTTATCAATTCAATTGATCAATTTTTATTAATTAATAAGTTCTTACAAACTAAAGTAGATCAATTAACTTTTATTTAACAATCTTTTTTTAATTAAACTTCAAATTTTTCGAGTGGTAAGGACAATCTTTTTTAATCATATTTCAAATTCTTTAGCGTTAGTATAATATTAATATAATCTTTTAAGCCTTAAATCTCTTGTTTTATTAATTTAACTTGCAGTTCAGTTTTTAAAATATTGTCATTAACTAATAAATTGATTCTTATGATTGAACCGACTTTTTTAATCATTGAGTAAAACCCACTTTGCCAAGTCACCTCAAGCTTATCAAAACAATCCCTTTTCTTTCAGAAATACAAAATTGAAAAGCAAAAGAAAAGGGAGTTTTAAAGGATGATGATGTTATGAAATTCTGCTCATTAACCCTTTTGATACAAAAACTATAGAAAGAAAAATAATGTTACTTATTATACACATGTTAACAAAATAGAGGCCTATGCAAACTTGGAAAAGAAAGAACAAATGAAAAATATAATGATTATACAAGAAGAAGAAACTCTGTATTTCTATATCTATGCATGGTCGCTTTGGCTTTGATCATGTCCAGGATCGAAGTTATCATCTTCACCTCTGCTTTCTTGCTCCTGAACACCACCAGATGCCAATTGGCAATCATCATGGACTCGTCCTTCACTCTCTCCAGTTTGTGCGAGCACATGAGATGCTGAGCTTGCTTGTTGCTCGGATACCAAGCTTGTAAGACCATTCTGCTTCAGATATGTCTCCAGTGGAAGGCTTGCTACTTGAAGAAGACTCATCATGCTCATTCCGGTCGACCCGATTCCTACCTGTGGTTCCTCTTCCCGGTCAGGTTGGCAATTTAAGTCTATATGTCCCTTACTGGTGTCAGGAATTTTGGTTGACGGATGGTTGCTGGGGCTTTTAGATTCTAAATCGTTTGCTGACCTACCTTCAGTCTCTGAAGGATCCAATACAAGTTTAGAACTGCTCTCTACTTCTGCTTCATCTTTAGGAGCAAATAAATGCTGACTCTTCTGAAGAGCAATTTCTGCTTCACGCTCGGATTGACGCTTCTTCTTCCTCATCATTAAGGTTTTAAACCGACGCTTAACAGTCATGCAGACATTGCACGTACATGTGGGCTTGTGCTTGCCCTTACCACTTGGAGGTTGGATGCACACAATGCAGGAGCAACCCGGACGATGCCTAGGGTGTTTGGTTGTGGTAGCAACCTCCGGTGCGGTGGTGCTGGGATCATTCACATCTCCTAGAATTGCTGCATTGGCCAAAGCATCTAGTCCAGATGATGATTCATTCTCCTGAGCTGGCCTATAACAAATTATTCTTCGTTTCTTGAAATCTATACAAAATACAGAACAATGTAAAAATATCACCAAATTTTCTATTCAATTCTAGGGAAAAAGCCTAAAACAAATGGGAAATGTTTATTTAACAAAGAAGAGAGAGGAAAATGGGAATTTGTTAGGCACTATAATTCTTACCCTTATATTGCCCCAGGAAGTTCTCCAGTTCCCTTGGGCTCAATTCATCTGGAGCAGAGCATGAGCACCTGAAGCTATTTGCTATGAGATTTCCAGGGAAATTGCTTGTCTCACATTAATGTGAGATATCAATAATAAATAAAAAAATGTTAGATTGTCTTGTTGACCTGCTTTGATCCCAAGCGTTGTCCATGCATGTCCACTTGGATGGAAGAAGAAAATCAACAGGCACCCTCCGCCACTTAGAGCAATAATCACATTGAGCCCATTGTTCTTGTCCCCTGAACAGAAGATCAGAAACAAAGATAATCATAAGAACTATAATCTGAAACTGCGGTAGGCGAACGAATAACAGTCTTTCAGGAATTTTGGAACCTAAAGCATAAGTCTTGTCAGGAACTTGGAACCTGACGCAGTTCGGCAGTTTGTAATAAAGATGTTATGAAAATGACTAACTTTCATTGAAAAATTGTGTAGCATTGGGATCTTACTTATGTTGTTAGGATTTAGAAATACCAGCAATCAAGAAGTTTGCTTCATGACCAAAACTGAAACTATCCCGATTAGGCTAAAGTGCTTGCATAAATCTATGACCAAAATTACGTAGCTCCGAAAACATCAAATGATGAACAGGATCCTTACCCAATTGAACGAACTACGAAAACACTTCGCTTGCCAAAGACTGGAGGTTCCTGCAAGAGAAAAGATTTAAGAATCATAAATTCGTTCACATGGAATTTTAAAGCAAATTTCATAATTTCTGGGACTTCTAAAAGATTGCCCAGTAAAGGACTGAATCAATTGATGGAATATTTGTAAACTTCAAATGTTCAGTATGAGCATGTTAGACTCCAGAATATTCACCGATATAGTAAATATATAAATATATACATATAGGATGTTTGTTACGGGGAGGGCT
>JANIPN010000003.1:34719286-34735938 GCA_027478595.1 Erythroxylum anguifugum
ACCCAATATGACAGTGCCATTGGGTAGCAATTTTTGCTACCGAAAAGCAACCGGTTCGCTAATTGGCGATTTTTTTTCGGTCCGGGAATTTTCTCCGGAAAAATTCAGAAAAATTCCTAAAAATCCATTAAAATAGAAAACAATTTATGGCGCACTCAGAATAATTTTTCAAACCCATTAACCATGTTAATCCCCATAAAATTGCATTAAGCACAAAAATCGGGAATGTCATGTATGCATATACTGTAATTCCAAGTGCACAATTGATATTGTGTATCAATCCTATTATGCATGACCAGTACTCATTAATCCCTATCAATCCCATCCTCTGGCAAATTTCCTATTTTACCCTTCCAGTAGGGGGTGGGATGTTACAGTTAACAACCAAATAGATCACATAAACAATAAAATCGGTAATTATACGAAGAGAAATCTTATATGAGGACTTGATTGTCTATTAAAGTGCTTAAGAACTAATTAGAATGTAGGTTGTTTTGTTAATTGATAAATTTCAATTCAGAACCTCATATTAAATTTGGAATTATGATTTAAGGTTTAATGATTAGGTCTCGAGAGAGGATAACCTCTTTGAAATTCTAGGACCGATACCCATTAACTCAAAAGTAATTAAAGTAGCAGTTGACGATAGGATAAATCTCATCTTCTCATAATTGGTTAATCTTGTTTTATGCGATTTCTTGATTGTTAAGTACGTGTGTTTAATTTTGATTTCTTTGTGTTAATTTTAGAATTCATTTTCAATCGATCCATATTCAATTGTTTATTTTTTTGCTCACTTTTATTTTCATTTTAATTACAATTTTTAGACTTTAGATAAGTTAGGATTCAATTAGGTCACTAATTTCTCATGGGAGTGACACTTTAACTACCACGCTTATGACCCGTGCACTTACAAAATATTGAGGGTTTTATAGAATTAAAAATTTCTTAACACTTATAACTTTATATAGATAAATCACCTAAATTTTACTTGAAAGGAGTATGGAGCTGGAGTAGGAAGAACTATAGGACCACTAGAGTTCTAAGAATAAAGACCTTAATTTCAAAAACCACCATCTTCAAATGATAAGGGGCTAAAAGAGAAATTCAAAGAATACATATTTTATAATTATGCTAAATTCGATAATATATGGAAATTTGAATCTTACATAGTCTTAATCAGATTATACATCCATTTATAGTTTAGAGGTCCAAGTGAATCAAATAGCCAAAATGGTAGGTTATAGAAGTCAATACAAGCTTTTAAGTAACATAGAGGTAAACCCAAAGGAGAGAGTTTTAGCCATCACATTAAAGAGTGAAAAAGTACTTAATCTTGTACCCACTAAAGAAAAATATGTGAAAAAGTTAGGCAAGGAAGAGTACAAAGTGAACAGAATGGCACCAATGTTAATATTATCTATATTTGACATTGGTCTCATCTAGATCTTACACCAATTAGGAGTAGATGCCACAATCCATTATTAAACCCATTAGGCCACCACTTCTAAACCCTCAAAGATTGAAAAAGAAGAAGGATAAGGGAAAATTCAAGAAATTCCTAGATATTTTTAACTGGTGCACATCAGCATCCCATTTACTGAAAGCTATGTATGAAATAGGAACCAATCAGGGAACTTTACCCTACATTATTACAAAGATATATTCACTCCTAGGTTGATGTATGCACCCTTGGGTATTCATCATATGGTAGAAGAAGTTACTTTCCAAATTCTCCACCTTTCTCCATTTTATCCTTAAATAAAAGCATTTCACTATAGATAAGCTGCATATTCTCAATCCTAAAGTGCACCCTTTGCAAAAATGTAGTAGAAAACTCAAACCATCCTTTTGTTTCTCTTGCTAATTTTCTTTATCTATTTGGAATTTTATCCAAGGAAACTAGCTACGTGATGGAGGTAGCTCAGATTATCAGCAAATTTTTAATAATTTTCCATCTTCAAATCATTTGGGGAAAATTTTGGTTATATCATTGCACTAGCATCTTCTATGTATACTAAATGGAATGAAAGAAATTTTATAATCTTCAGGGATTTATAAAAGAAAGAGTGATCAAGTGGTGTCTCGTATGAGTGGATTAACTCCATTGTAAAATGTTTCTAAGAAAACTCCTTTGGAAAGTTGTGATGTACATAACTCATTTGCAACTCCTTATATCGCTCCCACGTTCATATAAAGACTCCCTTTCGTTTTGTTGGAAATTTGTAATTTTCTTTATAAGCCGCATTGTCTGTCTCAAAAGGAAAGTACTTAGCTAAAAAGGCTTACACCAGCTGCTCCCATATTGTGATGTTCACTAGGTTGAGTGAATTTAACCACGTCTTGGCTCTATCCTTGAGTGTAAAGGAGAAGAGTCTCATCTTGGCTGCATCTTTTGATAACCCGCTATACTAAAACATATCACAAATATCTAAGAAATTAACTAGATGAGCATTGGGATCCTCATTTGCCAAACCATGAAATTGCACATTGGTTTGGAACATGTTTAGCAATGCTGGTTTGATTTTGAATGTAATTGCTTGCATTAGTGGTCGTGTAATTCCTTGTTGATTGGCATGGAACCCTAGCCTTATGAAATCCATAAGGGTCTTTTGTTGCTCTATTTAGTTTCCTCCCTCCACTTCTATTACTTCTTGGGGTTTAGCTCTTCAAATCTCTCTTTCTTGCTTTGTGATGTCTAATGTTGAAGTATCTTCTAATTTGCTTAAACTCTAAATGATTTTTGTGTTCAAGCACCTGTAATCACATAACAATAGGTATCAAATCCTCAAACTAAAAGAATTCAAATCATACAAGATGCTAATTTAATTCCCAATAATGGCACCAAAAACTTGTCAGTTTTATATATATAAATTTCGTATTGTAAGTATACATATCATAACTCATAGTATAAATGGTATCATTCCGACGAGGATTGATTAGTCACCTAACAACTTGAATGTACTTTATCTAAGGTAATAAAAGATTGAATGAATTGAATTAAAATAAATTAACTGGAATTGAAATAACTAATAAAACTAAGCAATTGAATAATTGAAGCTAGCAATAAGAATAAAGTTACATCAGTAATGGAAACTTAGGGGCTATTCTATCCTTGTTTTGTCTTCCCTTTATCTTGTTGATTGAATTTGAGCTTTTATAATTTTCAAAGTGCCTACAAGATCAAAAGGAGTAAGTCATAAGAAAATGCACAATGTTTCTTACAAGCGTGAAGTGCGTTGGTTATGACACATATGCAACTCAACAACTACTATAACATCTAAGAATGTCATTCAAATAAGAAACTCGTGCAACACAAGATCGTGCATCAATATGTATAAAGTAGGCGTATAGAGCAAAGTTAAGGCAATGCCACCTTGCGCTAGCCAAATATTTTGTGCTTGTATTATTATTCTACTCAAACTAGACAATAATTTCAATGAAATAATATATATCTATCAAACCCTTGTTCAACTATAATATGTTAAGTTTGAGTTCTACTTAATCCAATTACTAATTTAGACCATAACAAAAGGTCTAACAAACTAAACAATCCTCAAGAATGGTTTAAGCAGTGGTGGGAAAGTTGAAATACATATCAATATAATTAAGGAATCTATACGCATACAATTAAGTTAAACATAATATTTTAGGTTTGTATTACTATTATACTCAAACTATACAATAATTTCAAAGAGATAATATATACCAATTAGACACTTGTTCAATTCTAATATGTTAAGTTTTAGTTCTATGTACACCAACTACCAATTCAGACCATAATAAATGGCCTAAAAAATGAAACAATCCTCGAGGATGGTTTGAGTAGTTATAGGAAAGTTAAATATGTATTAGTATAATCAAGTAATCTATACACATGTAATCAAGTTAAAAAGCTACATAACAACACCTAACATTGCATTTATATTAAACCAAAATTTAGAATGTAGTAGAAAAATATCAACATGGGATATATTTCTAACTATTTCTAGAGACAACTTAATCAAAGAGTTTCATTTTATTATAAGGACATGATGTGGACATGTATCTAGCCAATAAGGTGATTAGATTAACAAATGATTAATTAACAAGACATGTAAGGGATCCCAAATTTTAGTAAAATTTCTATTCCACTTATTACTATCAATAGAATAAGATGTGTTAATAACTCAAAATAATTATGTTCTCCGTAATAGTATTAGTCCCAAAAGCTTTTTGTTTTCTAATAATTAAGCATATAACTCTACAATTATAACTAGCATGCATACCATCTAGCAAATATTCTAGAGCTACATAGCCATAGTGCCTAAAAAGTTGAGCTTTATGTTAGAGTTATCAGCCATGACAAAGCTAAAATATGTGAGCTAAATCCATATAAATAAGCTTATAAGCTCAATAGAAGAAGACAACTGATGGGGTTCATGCCCCACTGATGGGGTATCTGGACGCTGTTAAGCAAGCTTCATATTCCAGTTTGCCGTCTCTTTTATTCCTCTCCGTTTAGATTGAAGAGTAAAACAAGACGAACTTATTGCGACATCTGGAGTACTGTCCTGACAGAATTGGAAAACTGAATTGAAGAAAGATGATTCGAAACATCTATCGGTCCCTTTATTAATATTCTTATCGAACAAAAACTCATATTCCTTTAGACAATAAGCACTGGTGTGGTGTATCTAGTTATTTGGTATTATCTCATCATGCCTCCTTCAACTTCTGGAGCCCTTTTCGTCAATCGTTTATGCCGCTTCACGTTCGCATGCCACCCTTTTGATCAATTCCATTATGAAAAATCAGTTGACAGATTACATTGAAATGGCCGCCAATTATACAATCAAAAGAAACTTCACAAGGATACTTACCTATTGATAAATCAAAACCACGCTTCTCGAGCTCTCTGTACTCTTGACACAAAGCACATTCCTCACAGCAAAAATGGACGCAGCAATCCCCGCAAGGGCTTTCCTCCAGGAAATACTGCCCTCTTAGTTTTGATCGGTAAAAGCATGAATACAAACAGGAGCAACCCGTCAAGCACAATATCAAGGTATAAAGTGCTCCACTCACTCCACATGCTGCAAATTTAACAGCTTCGAATCAATCCACATTAACTACAAGGAATAGTTTCATTTAATCGGATCTGATAAATCTAATGACTTACAAGTTGACCCCCTGTCCACCATTTCTGCAATTCGTCCGAAGGCAACGCATGGGCACCAACACGTCAAGCAACCTGAGATCAAAATCAAATTAAACAATTTTATGTGAAGAAATAACAAGACATTCACCAGTTTGATGGTCAGAGTATTATCTATACGCGTAAGATCGCAAACTGAAAAGACAAATTAACAAAATCTCCATTTGAAAAATCAACACAACCGTTCACACTAAACAAGAAAACATTAAGCAGGGTATGAAATGTGGAAAGAGATACGACGGTTTACCAGTTCCCACTGCCCAACAAGGATAGTATAGATGCGACTCCCTACTATTAGAAACAATAGATATATTATTTGGAAACACTATATTGGTGGTGTGTAATCTAAAGTTTTGTTGTTGCTAATAATCCTTGACAACAATG
The DNA here is from genome assembly GCA_027478595.1 of Erythroxylum anguifugum. Taxonomy (NCBI): domain Eukaryota; kingdom Viridiplantae; phylum Streptophyta; class Magnoliopsida; order Malpighiales; family Erythroxylaceae; genus Erythroxylum; species Erythroxylum anguifugum. The sequence goes on from JANIPN010000003.1 coordinate 34,724,868, forward strand.
CGAGTGAGTTCCAGGAAAATCGAAAAACAAAATTACTTACAACTACTGATATCACTGAAACAGTCACAGAGGCCAGTAGACCAAGTGACTGCAGGATGGAGATCATTGGCATTAGACCCATTTAACAACTCAAACGGGTCCAGGACCCCAGTGGCTTCAGTGGTCTCATCTTGTGAATTTGACCGTGGCGGATGTAGTGGCGGTGCAGACGGTGTTAAAGATGATGGCTTTGTTTGGAAATCATCGGAAATTGCAGGATACGTCGCCATTTAGTATTTGGGAAGAAGGCAGGAACTGCATGGCTTTTTAAAGTAGCAGTGTGAGGCTACGTGTTCCTTCAAAAGTAAACGGTGTGCAACGGTTGGTACTGGATCATGGATTTTCTTCAACCATACTCTTTTCTTTTAATCCACAGGAGAATCGTAGTTCACTAATTCGTTTCTGTTCCAATTATCTTCAAATGCCAATTTGAATCCCTAGTTTTATAGATTTAAAACAGCATCAGTATGCAAAGTCTCGAAGAATGAATTCAACTTTTAATATAGGAGACAATACTTCGTAGATTCCATTGCATTTCGTTACACACACTAATTCTTTAGTGTCTCATGTCATATTTTCATTTTATACATCTTTTTTTCACATTTTTGTGCCTTTGTTTCGAAATCTTTCCATTTTCGTGTTTTCATTTCTGTGCAATTATGAAAAAATGTAGCAATCACGGAAAGAGTTGCACTAACTTCTTACATGGTAAAACATGGATAATAACCTAAATCATGTCGAAAGCCCAGAATCATAGCCTCCAATTGCCATTTTCCTGAGTGTTTATTGAGGTACATGCATCTAATGAATCTGCATGTTGGTGTGCTTGCACGCTGGTACATTAGAATCATAGCCTCCAATTGCTAGAGGTAATAGGATCTACCTAAACATGCAGTTGACATGCAATGACTTTTAATCTTATGAAGGTGTTGGTCCAAACATGAATTCACTTATATAGGAGACGATCCAAATAACTTTTGATTCCTTTCTCGCGCCATATATAGTATGTTATGGCTCCTAAAGTAATCTTGAATAACTTGTTGTCCCCATTGGTTCTGTAGTGATGAGTAACAGCCTAATCCAATATTTGTGATATGTTAGTAGAGTAAGGGCAACAAGTGTCAAACTTGGACAGAATAGTCCTCCAAAGTTGATTTGAGTAGTTGCAATCAAAGAATAGGTGATTCACACTTTCAAGCTCCACTTTGCATAGTAGACAATTTAGATTGCAGATTAGTAACTTTAGCGCATCCCCAGTACTCACTGTTATGAGCCGCTCGCCACAAGACAAAAGAGTAGGGGGGGTTATATTGCTGGATCCCATATTAGTTTATGAGTTGGCTTTGTAGGAAAGGACTCTTACTGGAGTTTTCATTTTTTAAGTAAATTGAAAAGAATCCATGCATACTTAACACAAGCATATACGTTCCACCAACTGGTATATTTGAACTGGCTCTGTGTTTTCAGTTCTAGGTTTATGCAAGCACAATATATACGCTAACAAGGTTTGTATTCGTAAAAAGTACATCCGCAAGAAAGATGAGTAAATTTGAAAGTACCAGGCACATGGAATGTTCACATAAAACATGAAGACCATTACCATCTGATGACATGCAAATTATAAGTCAAAAATGACACTCTTCCACCATTTTTCCTCTCGTATTTCCGGTCTTACGGTCCCAACATCTACAAGGGCTGAGTACCATATGAAGCAGACAGAATTTTCCTAATGCTCTCATAATTGTAGCAATAACATGAAACACTAAACAGAGAACTATGTTGGGAATATATGCGTTACTCCCTAGGCCGTGCCAACCACAAAGAACTAAGTGCCCGGAGTCGTGATGTATAGTCATGGATAACAAGAAAAGCTCGAGCAGCCTGCCGAGTAGTCAAAATTCGATACATTTGTTGCAGAGTTTGTTGTCGTAATAGATCAGCCTGACAAGATAAAGGACAGAGATTATAAAAATATACAAGCCACTCCTGTATAGGTCAGCCTGACAAGATAAAGGACAGATTGTAAGAATATACAAGCCACTCCTGTATACAAATTATCATGGAAAAACAATTTCAATTTGCATGGTTAAACACAATGTTTACTTGATGAAGGAAGTTCTCTAACGTTGCTAGTTTTCCCATCGCAATTGCCATTTGGCCCATGTAGTGAGCAACATTTCCAGATCCAGCAGGGCCTAGACTGGCAGATGAAAGTGTATCTACAAGCGATTGTTGCAAAGCTTCCATTCCTTGAGCTAACGCATCTTCCGCCTGTTGGGAGGACTGCTGCAGATTGCATACTCCCATCAATTGTTGATCTGTTAGGGGCTCAAGATGGTTTGCCAGTATCTGCATTCAAGGAAAAAATTCATGTAAATCAGTTCAATCAATTCAGGCAATTAAGCATCAATACACAAATAATCTTGTATATTTTAATGGTCAACCACCTTCAGAATTTCTGAAGAACGAAATCCACCCAACCACATGAAACATCTCTCAGCAGGTGTCTTCCACATGCCTGAAAGGATGTGAAAAACATCAGCCTTTGCACCGATGCTCTTCAGCCGAAATACCTCTTCATAGTGAGCCATTACACCATCAACAAGAACACGTAATTCATTGTCAGCCATATGAGAATTGACAGCAGATCTTAGGTCACTGATAAGCCGCTGATGTTCATCTAGCCACCGTGCATACTCCATGTCAAATGCTAAGGACCCTAAGTACAAGTCATTGTTAGATTCATACACCAGGACTAGCCTAGAGCTCATTTTTTTAACATTCATGGACAATTCTGATTCAATGAAATCATAGCTACTTTACTGCAAAATTGAATGGAACATGGGTTGTTAATTTTAAATATTAGCCCTCCATTTGAGATGCCAACTGTAACAACTCAAACAGGAAATTAATGTATTAAAAAGCATCTATGTGTGGCACAATGCATCCATAAAAATTGCGGATACCATATCAAAAATATTTTTCATATGGTTCATATGATCTGTTCTATACTAATTGATCCAAGGTTATTTTCGAAGATTAAGGCTTGAAGAAAACAGCCTGAAGACCCCTTACCATTTCCAGGTATTGAATAGGCATGATCTCCTGAATAACTAGTAGTGATGAAGATTCCCTGCAGAGAAAAACTAAACGCATGTGAAGAAGCGATAATACTTTAAAGGCTCAAAGCATCGACATTATAATAAAAATACAAGTATTTGCACCTGTTGGCGAGCTCGTTGAAGCTCTTCCTCTATTTGTGTAAGCCTGAGCCGACTATTCTCGAGCTGCTGAACATATGCCTATCCAAAACCAAAACCTATAAATGATCCAAATGTATTTCACTTATTAACACAAAATGTCCATTCAATTCACCTTGCAAAGGCGGAACAAAAATAATTTTCAGCTCAAACGTATAAAAAATTATCAGAACCAATGAATGCCAAGAACAGATTAAAGAATGGTCAATGCACAACTTGTAAGTGTACAACAAGCTATTCATTTGCTAACATCATTTGACACAGTAGTCAAAATCCATTACTTTCTTCCTCAGTCGACTCTTTCTTGCTGCTTCTCGATTCTGGGCCAGCCTTCTTAGGGTCTGCACATAGTTACAATTGAAACTTTAGACACAACCTGTAAGCAGCAAGACAATTTCCAGTCACAAGTGAATAAGCACACTATCCTGTCGACAACCTTTTGATCACCATGTTTTGTATTGGATTGATCCCGAGAGTCCACTACCACAACTGTACCACGCCGAACTCCTTGAAGCTACGCAAGTTACAAAATCACAAATCAAATATACAATAAAAGGCATGCAGCAGCTGATACCCCCAGATATTTATTTAAGACCAATTGTATTCTTGGAATTTTGATCTAAAGGTTTGAAATTCTGCCAAACCATCAGTATTAGTTAGTTACTCATGTTGCGCAGTGATTGGGATGAAAACATTTTGTCATTAGTGCTCTAAAAGGTAAACTTCACGCACCATCCAAAAGCAGATTGTTTAAAAACAAAAAATAAAAAACTCAAGCAAAAGTAGGTAACTACTTAGGATCCTATGCAGTGGTAATTCTAATTCACAGTGGATTCTTAATTACCCAACTGACCCACCATTGAGCAAAAAGATTCTCAATTGGCAGACAAATGAGCTTGGGAACAATAAAGAACACAGCATGTTTGCAGAGAAATAGACGCCCAAAAAAACGAATAAAACCTGTGTCTTGTCATCAGTGTCAACATCTGTTGAAGTATCAGTTTGTTGGCTGTTATCTGCCATCCCTGAGTCTCCCCAGTTCTCAATACCGCGCCCGTTTCCCAACGAACCAATTGGTGTCCCCTTGTGGTACATGTATTGCCCTGTGTCCAAACACCCAGTTCCTGTAGTTGCTATCTCTGACGGCCCAATACTCTATAAAATGAACCCCACAAATGAATGGTCATTGATCACAATAACATAAACACAAACTATGAGCCAAAAGAAAGACAGGAGTTGGTACAGGATCTACCGTGCTCAAGACATCAGCGTACTGTAAGTTGCTGGACATAACAGCTACATTGCCGGATTTTAAACTGAACATGGAGCCTACAAAGTTTTATAACCGCAAGTAGTTAGAGATAGTAAACATTCTAGTTTATTGTTGAATATATATCTCGTACAATGTATAAATATATAATGACACACAAAACACACTTACACGCGCGCGAGCGCACATATATATATATATAGAGAGAGAGAGAGAGAGAGACGAAGATACTTGGACTTAAATCAACAGCATCGTCTTCGGGAAAAGCTGAAGCGGGTTGATGAAGCTGTCCAAGATCCGCAAAACGCGTCTGGTTTCGACGATCATCTTGTCCTCTGTATTCCACCCGTACCAAAAAAGGAACAAGAAGTCACAAAAGAAAGCAAGCAAACATTTTTCTTCTTCGAAGACAATACATACAACATTTTTCTGGAGAGCCCACATGCACAATCATAACAAGCTAACCACCAAAGAAAAAAAGCCGGCTAAAAGCTAGACTGAAGGAGAAACATAAACAGTACCTAAGAAAGAAAGAAGTGGGGTGGCAATACATTTCAGGGTGATGAATGGTGGGAGAAGCTAGTTTGAAGCTTTGCATGTTAAAGAATGCGTCTTTTTTATCAGAACAGAGAAAACGAGTACGATTGTGTCTCGTGAGAAACAGGGAAGTTGGAGAAGTCGTAAAAACAGAGGGAAAAGGCAAAAGCAGTTAGTGAGGAAAAGGTGGAAGAAAATCTTCTTGTGATCTTTTATGGAAGTGGATAGCGTATCTGCTTCAGTTCATGGTCATGGATTTGTAAGAAGCGAAACACCAAATGGGTCTCAGGCTTTTTATTATTGCGTTCTGACTTGGGATTTTAGTCTCCCAATAACCCCTCCACACATTTCAATGCCATATTCCATTCCACCCGCTTTTTAAAGTGTGCATTTCACTCTCTTTTGTCATGAAATTCGATTATTTCTCTTTAGGTTAAATATGTCCCTCTTATCTCTAATATAATATAAGAGTAACTAATGATATCTAATGGTTTTCTTAGAGAAGATAGTCATTTCAATTCATTGAAAGGATAAAAGAAACGGTTATAACTAGATTTTCTTAATAATAATTCAAGAGAAAGAGAAATATATGATCACAAATAATATTTAGATTTAATTGAACAAAAATTATTAGAATTCTACTGTAAAGTATAATATATTGAGTCCCTAATTACAACATTACTAATACCTATTATCATTAATGCCTCTTGCCCCTCTCTCTCTCTACGAGTGTAAGTGTTGGTCTTGCTGTTCATGTGCAAGGTGAGGTCTAGGTATTATTTCTACGTTGGTTTCTCTTAAATTTTCGTTTTAGCTTCATAGATTCAGGGTTACAAAGGCTCTCTATTCGAGAGAAAGAAGACAGCGAGTGCGTTATTTCTCCAGAAGATGTTCAGACGGAAGACTTTGTTGCGGTTCTTAAGGACGCACGAGGTAGGTTTGTGACTGTTATTTCAGGTTTTTTTCCTGTCCTGTTTGACCTAGTTTTTGTCGAAATTATGTCTATAAGGGAAGCTCTTTCTTGGCTAAAAAACCAACAGCTTGCCAAGGTCATTGTGGAGTCGGATTGTTTGGCAGCTGTCCAATCAATATTAGCCCCTTCGCCAAATCGGTCTGAGATTGAAATTTTGACCCTTGATTGTTTATCATTCAAGCGACATTTCCTTCACTTGTCCTTTCAATGGACGCGTAGGATTGCCAATAAGGCGGCTCATGCTTTAGCTAGGGTAGTCTTATTACATACAAACCCACATCACTGGACTTATCGTCCTTCTTGTTTAGTCTCCATTTTAAATTCATATTGTTCGGCTTCTGTTATTGTTAAGGGGGAAAGGCTATTAGGTTCCGGGTGTACGGAGTAAGCTTGTTGGCGTGGGTTAGTTTTTTTTGCCTTCCCTACTTTGTCTGTTTTTTGCGCAATTGTTGATTTTATTCAAAAAAAAATACCTATTATCATTAATAGTTAGTTTTCAATTTTAACTAAGGATCAATATATAAAAGGGATAAAGGAATAGAATTTTTTGAGTTTTTACTTGGTTATATTTCGATTGAGGACTTCTCATCTTTTACTTTTCACTAAACTAATTCAAAACCTTCTTTATAGTATTTCAATTTTTTATGTAAATTTGATACTTTTTCTATAGTCAAAGGATCAATTTCAATTATTTAATTAATTTATTGATGAGGCCTTATAAGCTTTTTAATATTTATTTTTAGCAAAATTCACTCACATCACATAAGGATCAATAGATGTTGGCTTGGCAGTTTTGGTCCAGCTCGACCCGAGACCCAACAAATAACTCTAAACTGACGTCGTTTTGAAAATTTTTCAAAAATTAATAAATCAACTCGAGTCAAGCAGCCCCAAATTAAGTCAAACCTTAGGCCAAGCTCGAGCTTGATAGAGAATAGCTTGACCTGACTCGTTATCATTCCTAGACGGATGCGAGTTTATTACCAATAATATAGACAATAATATAAACAATCACTTGCTCAAAACATTTTGGGGAGCTAAAACTATTGGAGATATTTACATATCAGGCATTTTGGTATTTAGAGAAAAAGAAATAGTGGTAGGTTTTCTTAAGGGCTTTAAACTTTTGGGTTTAGGAAATATCATGGATCTACCTTTGTCATTTTAATCTCAACATTCTTGCAATTTTATTTTCTTCTGCAAAAATCCTGTTTCGTTGTTTTGCTCTAATTGTTTCTTTTCGTTTTGAGCTTGTCGTTTTGTAATTGTAGTCGTGTGCCACTCGTTTCCTTTAATTTTTTTGTGTTTCATTCTTCCCCCTTGCTACGTCGTTTCATCTCTATTGTGTGTCATTTCATTTTTGCTTTTCATGCCTAATATTCTCTTCTTTTTTAACACTGTTACTTCAATGCCCTTCACCCAATCATCGATCCTGCCATTTTACTAGCCCTCAAAACCCCTATTATTGTCATTTTCTGCTACTGACGTTTTATTTCTCCATACAAGTCAACTATTCTCATTTGCATCTTAGTCTTATACTATTTCATTGTGACTTAGCAACCCAAATATTCTTTCATATTTCAACTTTTGACTCCCCCTTAAGTACATCTATTTTCAAGTTGACCAAAATTCCTAAAAAGCAAAATTAATACCCAAAAGATTAAACGATATAACTGAACACAATTAAACTAACTAAAAATACAAATTAATTATTAAAATAATTTAGACAAAAGGCTCTAATAAATGATTAAAACAAAATATAAAAAATAAATTCAACACAATCAAGAATCAAAATTTTAATTTTAACAATATACAAGTTAAATCTAGTAAAAAGACCACAAAAATCAACTTAGTCTATCATAAATATCAGATCATAAATGCAAATGTATGTTTAATTTCTTGAAAATAATTTTTAAAATTAAAAGAAACAAGATACATGATACAAAATTAAGTGTTTATAAGTATCAACTAAGGAACAACCAGGGTATCTCTAATAATTTATTACAAAGGGACAATCATCAAGAATCCTCACATGAACCAAGCAAGGAAATTGATATATAAAAAAAAAAGACTATTTGTTGAATCAAACCACGAATAAAAATGATGCAACTATTTTTTTTTTAAGGAAAATGATGTAACTATTGATTATACCTAAAAAGGAATAACCATTTGCTCTCACATCTATCATATTTGAGCATATTGAATTGATATATATATTTAGGAGGAAAAATAGTGTTGCATGACATTGAAACTTGATCTTTATAAATTAATAATGCATGAATTAAAGGAACATTACATTTCATATTACTGAAACATACGGGGAGCATATTCATAAGTAATATTTTATTTTACTCTCAATATGATCAAAAGTTTCATCATTATCAAAAAGAAGGATATTATTAGACCAAGTGATGTCTTATCCTATAATTTTGATAATGAAAAAGTATATTGCTGCCAATATTTTTTTGTGATATTAGTAATTTAATGTGTCAAAGAATTAAATAATATATGAGATACCAAGTTTATTGAAAGAGCAAGTGATATAGTGAGTAAAGTAGTTAAAGGAGCTAAAATGAACAAAGTTGAAGTACCAAATACAGTCAAAATGAGCTTAGGTGAAGAACTAAGATCAAGGAATAATGAAGAACCTCATTTGTAAATATTGCAATATAATTTTTCTATTAACCGTCATCTTGTGCTTTATAATACATTTAGGGGCTTAACATTTTATTACTATTCAGATAATGTATTTAATGTATAAATCTTTTTGATAAATGCTAATTAAGTTATGTTTTTAACTTGATCTTAAGAGCATTTGACTTATATTTGAATAATTTCTATATGATTTGATACTTAATGGGAATTATATTTTATTTACAGGCTTTATTTTAGCTCTTCAATTACGAAGGAACAAATTTATGCAAGTTAGAGCCGATTTAGAAAAGATTTGGTACATTTTTAAAAAAACACGAGTCTAGTAGAGAACCATTTTCTTAAAACATAGAAATATGATGTTCCACCCTAGTGCATTATATTTTTAAAGAGCTTACTATATAAATTAACAAATGTTAAATATGGAATCATAATTAGAACTCAGGTAAAACACGAACTCGTGTTCAATCTTGTGTAGGCTACTGAGACATTTGAATTCTTAGATAACTTAGTGTATAATGGTACATGCTGGTCAAAAAATGTCATATTTATAGCCTTCAAACCTGCATTCCTAAAGTGGACCTCAAAAGCGTGGAAGAGGAGGTACTAAGCCAACATAGGCATAACACGGACTCGTGTTAAAGACCCATATTAGTGGTAATTGTTATGTAAATTAAGATTTTGTATAGCTAAAAAGGATAGATACACAAGGGATTAAAGAAGAACAATTAGGGAGGACCAGACAATAGTTAGAATATATTAAATTAGAGAGTCTTACCACAAGAAAGAAGCAACTTTGGGGAAAAGGAAAAAGTTACATTAAGATTATATCAAAAACATTAAGATTCAAGATCCACCAGAATGAGTTATTTTTCTTTGTATTCTTTGTTATTTATTAGTTAGTTTTATTTGTTTGAGCACAAACTAAGCTGTGATATAGATTTAGAATTGATAAACCTTAAAGCTGTTATTTTATATTAATTTCTTTATTTACATTGTGTTGATTTAAAATATGATAGTGTTTTGATTCAAATTAAGATTTCATATATAAGGAATCAGAAATCATATATATGAATAGATCATAGAATGAATAATAAGAGTTCTATAAAATTCTATAGATAAGACTTTATAAATCTTTTGAGATAGAGCTAAATCTAACATAAAATCCATAGAACATGCTAATACATTCTTAGAGGTTTTGATCAAAAAGATATTTCAATCAATTAACATAATGATAGGAGTTCTATGTCTTGAGAAAGAATACAATTGTAAATTTAAAATTTCCCCTAGTCCAGTAAATTAGGGTTAATCATTGAATTAAGATAGATTTAAGTATAGAAAGTTTTTAGCGGGATACATTTTATTGATCTTTTGATTGCCTCAATCTTTTCATTGATGTGGTTTGGCGCTTTAGATTTGTTTAGTCAATTCTTTTTACTTTAAGTTAACCGTTATTTTTGTTCAATTGGATAATAAAAAGATTTTCATTACTAGTAATTATAATCCTCGTGAGGTCAACACCTATATCCACCTAAGTTATACTATAAGAATGATAGGTGAACTTGCCTAGTGATCTTTAGCATAATTTCATACTCGTGTCAACGGGATTATATCTTAGAGTTATTGTTGTTGTTGTTGTTATATATCTCTTTTATAAATGACAAAGAATGTCAAGTATTAAAAGGATCTCCTTTCTAATAAGAAGAAGCTTAAAGAATTATTGATGGTGATTTTAAATAAAGAGTGCTCCTCTATCTTTAAAAAAACTATTATAGAAAATCAAAGATCCAAGGTGCTTCAATATTCTTTATAATACTAACAGCTTGTCAATTAAAAGGGAATTAGTGGATTTAGGAGTTGGAATCAATTTGATTTCATATAACATGTCTAAGAAGTTAGGATTAGATAAACCTAAACCTACTAGGATGATCATTCAATTTTCATATAGGTTAATTAAGTATCCTAGGGGCGTTATAGAAAATATTTTGGTTAAGATTAATAAATTTATCTTTCTGATTGACTTTTTTAGTTTTGGATATGAAGGATGATATAGAAGTTTCCTTGATCTTAAGATCAACTTTCGTAGCCATTACTAAGGCTAGTATAAATGTACATGATCGAAAGTTAATCCTAAAGGTAAGGAGGAATTAAATTTGAAGATATTTGAAACCAAGAAACATTCTATTGATGAAGATGATACTTAGTTCTATATAGATGTGATTTGTATTAAAGTGTTTTACGCTATGTAGTGTTAAGTCAGAATTTTGACTTCACGTATTAGAAGATTTTGATGACAAACAAACATGAGTCAGAATGAAAAACATAGAAAAAATAATAACA
>JANIPN010000003.1:34737511-34751254 GCA_027478595.1 Erythroxylum anguifugum
AGTCTGGCTCCGTCCCTGGTTATAATATAAACACACATACATGAATCAAATACTAAATATTTCATTTTCACTCAGTTAATTCAATCTACATAAAAACATGAATAAATTACAATAAAACTAGAAATTAATTAAACCAAAGAATAAATCAAAATATATCGCATCTTAGGTTTATCCTACCTAAATCTATATCCCAGTTTATTTCATACTCAAAAAATAATATTAGAGTAAAAATAATAATGAAAATAAGATAAAGAAGTCGTTGTTCTTGAATCTTCAATCTTCAATCTTCAATCTTCAAAGAATTCTTGTTAAAATCGTGTTGTATCTTCAAAGAATGATATAATTTTAATCAAAATTAATGTAAAATAGCTTTAAAATGACTTCCTACTTTTCGGCCAAAGAACTCGCTTTGTGTCTTTCTTTTCTTTAAATTTGAAGCCCTGTATTTTTAATAAGCTACATGGCCTCAAACATGAGTTAGTGTACAAAGCTACGTTGTCCTAGAAATTCTAGAAAAATCTTAACGCCAATATAGGACCTACACAAGATCATGTAGGGTGTCGTGCTTTTCATCAAAGGGGTGACACAAGGGTGTGTAGGGCTGCATAAAAGAAACGTGACTCTTACCAAGGTAGTGTGTAAGTGTTGTATTCATGGGTCATTCTCTATTTCTTCCAATATTACTCTAATTCAATTTATTTCTTTTCTAATTTTGGTTTGTTTTCCTTGTACAGATAAAAATAAGATCTGAAATGAATAATTCTCAAATTAAATATCAAATCATTCAAAATATAAGGAATATATTATGAAAATAGTGCTAAAAGTAATGTATGTCTAGCATAAATCATTTATGTCTATCAATTTTGTGGTAATTAACTTAATGAGGAGTAATTTTGAAAAAATTCTTAACTTCAAAAGGTATCAATTGAGATAATTTATTATAAGTTTATTGTGATTTGATTTATTAGCCAAATAGTTATGCACATTGATGATTAAGTTAATGTTAATTTGCTTCATTAATTTTAAAAATGAATAATTGATATGCAGCATCATACTTTATTTTAATTTAATTTGGACATACAATTAGTTTAGAAATGGACTCTTTTAAAGTATTTTTTGCATCCTAATAAAAAATAAAACATGTGTAAATAAGTGAGTATAAATAAATTTACTTTGCCATCTTCAAACTAAGTAAAGGGATTGAAGTTAAAGAGTGGTGCTAGTAAACATTTAAAATGGTAACCTAATCAAGTAATCAAGAGAAATTATGTTAAGGTATTTACTCTCACGTCAAAAGTTTGTTTTTGTTTAAATAAGAGTTATGAAAATGTATGAAGCATCTATCTTATGTATGTTTACTTTATGCATTACGTTGAGCTTTTGAATTAATTTAAAGTTTAAAGGGTTGTGATGTTGAATTGAATTGATTAAATTAAGACTTTATTCAAGTAGCTAAATGCCTAACAATTTGATGAACTTTGTAAATTGAATGAATAATGGAGAATCTTGATTGATGTATTGGATTTATTAAATTCTTTCTTCAAGTTGCTATCTATCTAAGCTAAAAGTAATAAAATGATTTACTTGAAGACAAGTAAATACTTAAGTAAGAAGGTATTTGACAAGTGCTAATGGAATTATATTTTTAGCGTGATTTTAAGAGCATTTGCTTTATATTTGGATGATTTCTATAGGATTTGGTATTTAATGAGGTTTATATTTTATTTTTAGGCTTTGGCTCCCTAATGAAGAAGAAATGAATATAGATAAACTAGAGCTAAGTTAGAAAAGATTTAGCATGGTTTTAGAGGAGCACAAGTCTAACTGAGATGTATGTTCTTCGAACACAGGTCAAGCATTGGCTCATGTTTGGCCCTGGTGCATTACATTCTTGAAAAACTTATTACATGAACAAACTTAGGTCAAACAAAGACTCGTGATCACTTTCACATTTTGTAAGAAATTTATTTTAAATTTTAAAGAAAAATTCTTAATCTTTAAACAACATCTAGAAAACTTTTGAAATGGTTTTCACTCAAGTTTTGTTAAATAAGTGTGTTTAATCTTTAAAAGGACTTAGTAGGTTAAAGGAATTTGTCATGTTTTCTATAAATCATAGATTAGCTAAAGGGTTGATATTGATTAACTGGTAGGGTGTTTAAAGGTGGACAATAAATATAATTCTTTTTTAAATAAATTGCAGAATAATTGAAATAAATATAATTCTTTTTGACTCGTAACAAAGCAGAGATATAAAAAAGTTGCTGTTTACTCTCACAACGAAGAAGTGAGTTCTTGGTGATTGATTGAACAAAGATAATTTATTAAATTATTAATTGGAACTTAAAAAGTACATGTAAATAAAAAAAATATTTGATGAAGGTTTTCTTTCTAATGCGGCTCACCATCAAAAAGGATCTCCCAACAGAAAAGTTGAAATTTCGAAATTTCCAGACATATGTACACTATAGCTAGCTAACAGCAATAGAAACCTCAGGAAGCTTGTTCTTCGAATGCGATTACACCAAGTGGATTTGGTAGAAGCAATCTCAGTTAACAGCATAAGCATGTTCTTAGTTGGATCCAGGAGGATAGGCGAATTAGTGGCATAATGAGAAAGAGGGTACGGGGTTTAGTATGTACAAGATATGCCAAGAAAGAAACGGCAGATATTAAATATATGTATGCTTCAACCTTTTTTATTCACCAAATTATAATAACATTGTGGATGTAAAGTAAAAGATTGTAGGAGCTTTTGCTTCAGTAAAGTCAAAATTTTGCAATCCTTTACCTATTATATTGAAGTTTTGGTGCACGAAAACAATGTGTGAACAAATCGCATTTGTCCGCAAGAAAAGAAAAAGACGACATATCAATGGCATCCCAATCCAAGTATGTTACCGGGAAAGAAAAAAAGTACCCATCTGCGTGTGGGAGTACTGAGTCCACTTCCCGAGATTAAAAAAAAAGAAGAAGAATAAGAAAAGTCCTTTCTCACACTGTGGTCGATTCTCCGATAGTTTTTGTGTCACGTACACAACACAATTCCTTCTTTGTGCTACGCTCTCCGTAGTCCATACACTGAGAGAGTGGGTGCTGTGCAGCGACTAGCGAGAAGCAGTCAGGTCATTGATTCTTTTGTTGGTTTCTGGGAGTTGAGTAGATTGATGTGAGGTTGAATCCAATCTTCCGGATACCCGCCCACCTCTAGAATTGTGTACTGTACACGTAGCTACTACATATATGCACACTTTGAAACCGAAACCCAATAACATTTGCATAAGTAACACATAATATTTATCTGGGAAAGAGCGTCCCCAAGCTGCACAGATGATGTGATGGTGACGACATAGGCTCAAAAGTTGTACTTATTAACTAAAGAGTCTGATAGATAGCTTAGCTTAAATATAAATGTACGTGTCGGGTATTCTACTGATTCTCTGTTTTCTCCCAAACACAAGACTGATAAATTTTGATATTTTGCAGGTACGTAAAAACAGAAAAGTAAAAATACTTGATTTTACTTTATTCGATAGTGATACACTTGATATTTTGCAGGTACGTAAAAACATAAAAGTAAAAATACTTGATTTTACTTGGTTCGGTAGTGATACACTGTCTACATCCAAGGTTCTCATTTTTTGTGGTGAAGAAATTTACTATACGAAGAAGTACAGAAAAGAGAACCAATACAGAGAAGAGTGTATTTCTACACTTGCAAAGAGTCTCTCCAAGAAACTCTACTAATACTCTCAGGTGTATTCTAGCAATCTCTGAACCTCTTTCTCACTTTCTTTACAACTCTATGAAGTAGTAAATACAAAGAAAATTGAAGACTGAGTTATTTTGTGATGTGCGTGCTCTCTCTGTTTTTGTTATCTGAAGCTTTTGTTTTTCCCTTTTATATGCCGGAGAAGAAGATGAAGAGTACGGTGAAGACTTAGAAGAGTTAGACTCTTCTCATGTGCCTTGAGTTTTAATGAACTTCACATGCTTTGTTTTGTAACGTTTGACCGTGTATTGACTTTACTTTTGATGTGTGTTAATAGGTCACGTGGGTTGCCTTTTGCATTAATCACTTACTTCAGCTGATATTTTGTCTTCTCCTTCACTCTTCGACATCTTCTTCAGACATAAACACTTGCCTCATTTTTTAGTCTTCATCTTTGCTTGGATCTTCATTCTTCTTGTGCTTATGCTTATGGATTGTTGGAGAATCAGAGCCTATTCTCACAGTACGAGAAGTGAAGATTATATATATATGGAG
Organism: Erythroxylum anguifugum; assembly: GCA_027478595.1. NCBI lineage: Eukaryota > Viridiplantae > Streptophyta > Magnoliopsida > Malpighiales > Erythroxylaceae > Erythroxylum > Erythroxylum anguifugum. Next base: position 34,741,779 of record JANIPN010000003.1, read on the forward strand.
AGAGAGAGAGAGAGAGAGAGCATAATTTAATCAATATCTTTTTAGCTCATTTAACTTGAACCATGTGGCATCTTTTTATCCCCCTCGATATAGCCCTGAAGCCCTGTGTTGAGTCCTTACTCCTTCCTGTTTAATACAAAGGCCTTGCTTGAATGGAATCACATCCACGTGGGTGCTTTTTTTATTTGTCTTAGGAGGCTACCTAAAGCTTATCTTGCCCTGTCGTGGGTCATTCTATTATAGCTTCAGGGCCTTGCCTGTGTGGTATCTGCAGATTTTCGAGGCTACAAATTCACAGGCCCCCAGTTAGATGTTTTTGAGTGCCAAAGCCCTAAGCCTAAACTGAAGTCCTGTTAGGTACCTAACAGATTAGGTTTCAGTATCAACGCATTGCTTAAAATAATATTTTCATAAGAAGGCAACACAAGGGATTGCCGTTCAAATTGTTATCCTCAACGACAAATGAATTTCTCGTACGGCCAATTAATTGTATTTCTAACTGTAAAAATGGCTCCAAAAGATATCTTTTTCGGCTATTTGGCTATAAATGTTAAATTAGAATATACAAAGAACCTATATTCTGAGCCCTATGTATCAAAAGGAATTGAATCTAAACACAAATGAAAAAAAAAACAGAGTAGGAGCCTGAATCAACAATGTACAGCGTGACAAATTGCTTCGTGGACGTTCAAGGGATAAAAATTTATCAAATTGGGAGAGTTTCTTGTACATGTACATCAAGCCGACTTTGGGGCGATAGGAATGACAATTCCTGAAGCCCGATCAAGTTGGAGCTTTTTTATTTTTCTACAATTTTTAATAAAAATTTATTTAATTAAAAATTTTAAATGATCAATTCACAAATTTTAATTAATTAATAAAAATTAAAATTTTATGATGAATGAATATTTTTCTCAAATCTTATTTTTTTAAAGGTTATGAATAAGCTGAGGAAAAAGTTAAGGCCTCATTTCGTCAATCTCATTAGTAATGGGGAAACTACTTCTTCTTTGTAGGCTGATAATTAGCTATCAGTTGGTCCATTTAAAGAAATAGATAATGTTATTACTTTATTCAACAACATCATAGAGTGGCTCAGACTCTCACAAGGAAGGATATAATTAGTATTGCTCCAATTCCAACTCTTTTGAATTTTGTAGGAGTGTGTTAACTCAGATAATGATATCATTATCTGGGCACAAACCATAAATGGTGTCTTTTCTAACCTGTCTTGCAGGCAAGTGTTTTTTAGCAACTTACCAATCCTTCGTTAGGAAAACACAGTCTAGTGGAAGCAACCCTTTGGCTTGTTATGCTACCAATTGTAGATAAGATATTTTCGTTTAATTATCTTACTAATTGTGCAAAATAGCTGAAGAGACTAGTGAATTTCCAGATGACCTAAGCCAAATTAAGAATTGGTTCGCCAATATGAGATTCCATAATAAAACTATCAGATGGAGCTGCTGTATTTCACTATCCTTCCTAGTCACAACTATATGGGATGAGAGGAATAACATAATTGTTCATGATCAATGTCTCACAAGCCAACTTTTCAACACTTATCCGTTGCAGCTGATTAGATTTCACATCAGCATACATATGCGTAAGGATATGGACTTTCATTTTCTCAGTACTACATAGAGATTATAATCATGTATGGTAGACTTTTGCTCTTAAAACTTTAATTGTCATATTCCTCTTGTATTTTGCAAGTTGATGTACTAGAATAAGTTTCATTGATTATTTATCAAAAAAAATAAGTTTTATTGATTGCATTTTATGACTTAATTTAATACAACTTTTTCTTCAAAAATGTATAAAACATACATATATTGATTAAACGAATAAGATGAAATCCAATGAATTAATGAAGGAGGATATAATTATAGGAAATGAAAGAAAATGATTATAATTAAAGTGATTAGTTCAATTAATTAAAGTTACAAATTTTTATTGATTAATAAAAGTTAAGATTTAATAATGAATAAATATATAAAATGTACATATATTGATTAAATGAATAAGATGAAACCAAATTCATTAAAGAAGGAGGTTAGGATTATAGAAAATTAAATAAAAAGATTGTAAGAAAGTGATCAATTAAATTAATTAAATTTAAGAATTTTAATTGATTAATAAAAATTGAGATTTTATAATAAATGAATATATAAAACGTGCATATATTGAATAAATGAATAAGATGAAACTAAATTCATTAACTAAGAAAATTAAATAAAAAGATTGTAAGAAAGTGATCAATTAAATTAATTAAATTTAAGAATTTTAATTGATTAATAAAAATTGAGATTTTATAATAAATGAATATATAAAACGTGCATATATTGAATAAATGAATAAGATGAAACTAAATTCATTAACTAAGAAGAATAAGATTACAGGAAATGAAAGAAAAAATTATAATTAAAGTGATCAATTTAATTAATTGAAGTTACAAATTTCAATTGATTAATAAAAATTTAGATTTATAATAAATAAATGTATAAAACGTACATCTATTGATCAAATGAATAACATAAGGCCGAATTTATTATTGAATGAAGATAGGATTATAAGAATAAGATTATCAGAAATGAATGAAAAAATTATAATTAAAGTGATCGATTCAATTAATTGAAGTTACAAATTTCAATTGATTAATAAAAATTGAGATTTTATAATGAATGGATATAGAAAACATACATTTATTAATCAAATCTTCAAATGAATAAGATAAAACTAAATACATTATTTCAAAAAAAAACAAAACAAAAAAAACTAAATACATTAATGAAGAAAGATAAGATTATAAGATATGAAAGAAAAACATTATAATTTAAGTGATCAATTCAATTAATTAATTGGAGTTACACATTCCAATTGATTAATAAAAATTAAGATTTTATAATGATGAATATATAAAACGTACATACATTGATCAAATAAATAAGATGAAACTAAATAAATTAATGAAAGAGAATAGGATTAAAGGAAATAAAAGAAAAGGAGTGTTTAATTTTGTTAATTAAACTTACAAGTTTCAATTGATTAATAAAAATTGAGATTTTATAATGAATGAATAAATAAAACATACATATACATCAAAGATTCGTTTGTAGGTACTAATGGTTTATAATAATTAGGGATAACATAACTTAGGTTAAATTACTCGAGCTTGTATGATTATTGCCTTGATTAATCTATTTTCCTAACTCGTAATGTACTTGCTCAATTAAATCTAGAGAGCTTGTTCTACGTTGTTCGATAACTGAGTTTAATTAACGAACTCTTCTTAATTAAACATGAAATAAAGGAAAACAAGGGCAATAAAACTTATTGTTAACTTATGATTAATAGTTGCTAAGAGAGGTATGAAAACAACAATTTAATAAAATATGTTTAATTGTGTGTGAGCCAAGATTGAACCAATGACCCGGTCCTAATGAATGCATCACTTTCATCATTTTTAGAATGTTTTCTTTAATTTATTTTCATTAGTTTAGTTTCATTTTAAGTTGTTGTTTGAAAACCAAACCTCCCATAGCTTAAACATTGAATATTTTCGTAACAAAAGTTAACCAAACATTTTTTGTAAGATCAACCTAGACTTACCACTATTATAATTGTAGGTTTAATTATTTTAAGTAGTATTACGATATGCTGTGTCATGGAAGGAGCGCATGACCGTGAACTTTTACACGCTCGTGTAATTTTGCGATATCCGATGATTTCTAATTATGTAAATTCATATACACAGTCGTAGCCATGACCCATAAAATCATATCAAATATATGTGGTAACTTGTGGAAAGGTTGGGTGCTTACTGCTTGGGCTTAAATCAGCCATAGCCATGACCCATGATAGATATTCAGAAAGCCATGCACCAAAAGAAAAGACCCAGCGAGCATTCTACTTGCTAATTTTACAGTTAAGACTTGTTTTTTCTTTCAACAAACAAAAAAGCTGTCAGTCACTAACACTTGTTTGGTACAAAACCAACAACGGAATTGGCGAGATCCATAACAACGCGTGTCCCTTGCTGCTGCACATTCCCAATTATCGACAAAGCCGTCGCTGTTGGAGCAAACGCAAAACAAAATGTCCCCACCGAGTCCACCGGAATCAAGTAATTCTTAGCCGGTAGCGGCAGCACATTACCATCCGCGAAATGAAACGACACCGTTGGCACCTCCACGCTGCCCTTTGACGACAAATCATAACACGTGTCAAACAGCGCCACGCCGTTAGTTGACGGCAAGTCTTTTGTACCCTTAACAAATGCGTCGCGAAGCATGTTATAAGCGTCCGTTTGTATCCGAGTCACCGCCGTCCCCGAGTCAATTATTATCCCACCATCACCCGACTCGTCAATTTTAAACACGGACTCGGGAATCTTCAACAGCCCACCGCCCACACTCAGTCCTGTTAACCCAACGTAATAAAACGTGTCGAGCTCGTGGTTACGGAGTAACGGAGCAGTAATGGCGTTACGAGGAAGCGGCTCATTGAACTCCAGAGTCGACGCCAACTCAGAGTCACGATCCACGAGACAGTAAGAGAACGTTGTAGCATTAAGCTGAGAAGGTAGCGAGAGTGAGCCGCCACCCAGTCCGAGTAGGCCGGCGGCGCCAACGAAAAGCCCTTCATTATTACGCCCACATCCGATGGCCACATTATCCACAGAAACCGAGCCGAGTGTGACGGTCTCGGTGACGAAATCTCCCACAGTGTAGGAGCCGTCGCCGTAGGACACTTCGTAGAGACATGAATTGTTCCGACATTCCGACACATCGAGTGACTTGCACTGTTTGGTGTCGCAGGAAAGAGGGGAGTACGAGGATGATGAAGTCGGCACGAAGATTGGATCCGATTGTTGGTAGCAGTCGGCGCAGGGTGCGCATTGCATCCAGTTGACGTCGCTGCCGGTGTCGAGCACCATGTAGACTTGACTGGGTGGGTTGCCGATTCCGATTCTGGAGAAGTACTCACCGCTTCCCTGACTGGTTCCTGATATAATTGGGCTTTGGATATCTTCTGAGTTAGTATCGTCTGGTTTGAGATCTGAAACGGAAATGTCGTTAATGGTCAGATCTAGACGAGTTGTGAGGGACTTGATACGGGCCGAGTCGCGCTCGAGTCGAGATAAGGTTACCGACTTGTAGTCTGCGTGTGAAGTCTTGTGAATCGAATTTCTGGGGAGTAGTTGCATTGTTAACGAGGAGGAATATGAGGAGGTTGTTGTCTCTTGTTGGGTAAAGGGAAGTGTCATTTTAGGAGTAGAAGAGAAAAGGGACTTGGTCTTTTCAATGGAAGCTGAGACATCAAGAACTGAAGTAGTTTTGGTGGTTTGGATTAAGGTTCTGGGGAGAACACATGGAGTCAGAAACAGAAACAGGCTGAGAAGGGCGTAGAAGAAGAGGAAGCCCATTTTGGGGAATTTGGTGGTGGATAACAAACGGCTAGCTGGTAAGTGAAGTGTGGGAGTGCAAGGAATAGTCAGAGACGTTATGTCTGTTGATATATAACTAGATTCAGGCTTTGCTTGTTGAGATATTAAAGGGCGAGAGCGAGGGAGAAGCTTTGAGTGAGCATAAAAATTGGTGGTGGAGGTCCAAAGGACGATAACGTACTAGGATTTATCAGACCTAGGTCCTAGGATCATTAATTTTGCATGTTCAATAATCTAAGACATGAGTCAAGTTTAATCAAAATCATTGAGGTTTTGTTATGACTAAGCATGATTATTGTGACACACTGATGCTGTCTCACTTCTCAGTCACTCTTTGCTTTCACCACTAGTGGGCTATTTGATTATTGTCCACTGGCCCACATTGGAGTTAAAAGGCGGAATCTTTTAGACGACCATTAAATTACATTATTTAGACACCAACTATACATATTTAGTGACAGCCACAGGACAGGAAGAGTAACATACTTTTGCAAGAAAATGATGCCTGAAAATTTAGTTAACTGCCCAAATTTCCGAAGTACACAAGCTAGCTATCCATTTCGGAGAAAAATACAGAATCTAAATTATTCGAATCCAATCCTCTGATTCAAGGTTTCGAAATGACAATTTTCAGTTGAATATGCAATAATATCTACTTGCTCAATGAGTGACAAAAGCGAATAAGATAATGATGATCAAAATGTACTTAGTTGGAAAAGCCAACTATAATAGCGAGTATGGAATGGATAACTGATGTTTGCTCTCGGTTTGATACGTGAGAGACACTTGTCTAAGAATTAAAGCAATAATTCTTACCTTATAACACATTTTAAGTTGTAGGAGAAGCATTATCAAAGTTGTAAAATGATTGAAAAGTTATAATTATGTAAAAACATTCAATTTATTAATACAACACCCTTTATGAAATATATATGTTTAAAGAAGATAAATTCTTTAATTTTTTTTATCGCGACTTTAACCTTAAGTATAAGGTAAGCTGTAAAAGAAAGGCATCCATGATTTTCCTAATGCTATTATACTGTCCATAAGTTGATGGATTTGTGGGCAAACAAAAACAAAGAGAAAAGTTCCACAGTCTGATAGCAATGGAAACAGCAAGCCAAATGGGGAGCAATCTATAGATAGATGTGTAGAGAAAGGCCAGAATAGCTATCTTTCTGACCATTCTGCTCAACGAAATATAACTTATTCTTATTTTTAATAGACCATATTATATGAGGAAATGTTTACAAAAGTTAAATAAAAAGCGTTATTGGTCCAAGAGGAAGATAGTAGCAAGTTGGCCATTGCCAATTCTGTAGTTATGAAAAAAAATATTAAAAAAAAAGTAGAAGTGGAGCTTCTGGATTATTTGATGAATATCAGATGTGCTTGAAGCAAAAGAACTTTGGGATGCTGTACATGAGGCAAGATTGCAACGGTGATATTTCTTGTGATGTCAAGCTTCTTTCGTCAATAAATGGTTATCAACGGATGAGTAATCCTAATAATTAGTTAGTAAAGATGTGCGACAGAATTGTTATATAAAAGTCTTTGATGACTTAAAAAAATGAATTGGTTCAATATTTGATTTTTGAATAATTGAAGAGGAAAATGGATTTTAGTTAATAATGTGATTTATCGGTAACAAGAATTATCTTAATAAATGTACTTACGCCAATGGCATGAAAGAGTACTCATGTATTATTTACTAATCAAACATGTGTTTTGATTCTTCTGTTTTTATAAATAATTTTAATTTTTGGCAAATTAAAAAATAGTGTACAAATTTGACAAATCTTCTACTAATAATCACATCAATTTTGATGGAAAAGACTTATTAGACCCTCTTTTCATAAGTTTTTTTGAAAAAGAAAATAGAATATCATTAATAAAGAAACGTATTACAACCAAAATGTAATGCTCAAGGGTACTCATGTTAAAAAATCTCATTGCAAATGCTTACTAAAAAATAGGTGCTAAGTGATAAAATGAGTTGAGTTAAATATTTAGTGAAGATGGTAGATTGGAACAGTAGCTTCAACAAATGTTCCTCAGCAATACCAACTCCCTAATCCCACTGATGATTTCTATAGAGAGAGACTCCAGTGAAGAGATCTTATTTAAAAATCTTCTAGAGTTCCTTTCTTTCCAAATGGTGTGCCCACATAGTACCAAAACTAGCTTGAATATCAACTTGACGAGCTTTGAAAGAGTAGTCCGGGTTGAAAGTCAATGTATGGTATTTGTGAGAGAATTCCCTAGAGCATACTAGAGGCATTTCTTTTGTTTGAATAATTTATGGGCCAGGTTGATCTTTCCAGTAGAAAGTATCAGGAACAACTAGATTATAGGGTTGATAGGTTATAAGTGTCTTAAGTTGTCAGGGAAATGTCAAGAATTACTACTGATCAGTAAATTGATCCTACTGTGAAGAGGTAGGATTAGTGACTTTCTTGATGTATTTTGGGAGTGAAAAAGCTAGCCTTGACCAGACCAATTATCAAACCACAAGGAAATCGAGTTCTCATTGCCAATTCTGCATGAAACATTAGCTTGGATTTTATCCCTCGGCTTCAGTAACTGATTCAGGAAGTAAGCATTTAAGGTGTTTTTGTTTATTTCCCATATACATTTGCCTTTAAGGAAGTATGAATGTAACCATCTCAGCCATAATGTATTCTTAACCTTGAGTTTCCACTAGAATCCTTTAGCCTTTGTTTGGATTGAAGGAAAGGAAGAGAATTACATTTCTCTTGATTTCCATTATTTGGACAAAAATAAGCAAAGGGAAAGGGAGAGAATGGAGAGGAATATGAGAGAAATTTGGACCAATTATATTTCCCACCAAATTGGTGGGAAAGGAAGGGAAATTCAAGACAAGATAACCTTAATATAAGTAAATTACCATTGTATCCTTATTAAATCTAACAAGTAAAGATAAACAAGTTCTATAAACAAGGACATAAAGGTCTTAAAAAATTCTCTTTCATTCAATTCCCTCATTTGATAAATTAGGAAAACAAACAAGAGAAAGGAAATCACATTTTTCTTCCATTTTTTTTCTCCTCTTTTCTCTTCAATATTTCCTTTCCTTTCCCTTGTGCAAATAAGGATCCAAACAAAGGCTTAAGGATCAGTGCATAATTGGTAGTTTTAATTGAAGAGATACCAAGTCCTCCTTCTTCTTTGGGGAAACAAATAAGTCAGATCATTTGACTTTAGCAGCCCCTTTGGCACCATCTGAATGACCTCATAGGAAATCTTTGAACAACCTTTTAATTGTTTTGATGATGTTTTTGGATAGGAAAATATGAGAGCTCCAGTATATGTGAAGTGAGTCGAGAATAAATTTAGTAAGCTAAAAATTTCTTGTATAGGATAGAAAATTGTTCACCTAAGATTTGATTTTTAAAATTTTTTCAATAAGAGTTTATGTAATCAATAAAAATGAGTCTTCTGGTAGAAACAGGTAGCCCTAAATATAGTAGTGAGAGAAAGTTTTTGTCAGTTTCTATAAACAATTCATCACATATACTAGAAGAACACAAAAACAACTTTAAAGTTTATAACAAAACCAAAACAAAAAAGCAACCTTGCTTGACGATCATTCACTTCAAATTAAGAGGCAGCAAGACACAAAAATAAAAAGTATTATAGCAAAATGGAAGAAAAAGCTTATGTCAATTTCTGCATACAATCTATCACATATACTAGAAAAACATAGAGAAAGCTTGAAACTTTACACCAAAACCAAATAAAAAAAACCTTGCTTGATGAATGTTCACTTCAAAATAAGAAGCAGATAGGATACAAGAACAAAAAGTAGCATAGGAAAATGGAAGAGAAAGTTTGTCATCTTTTGCATACAATTCATCATATATACCAGAAATAAAACTTCAGTCAAAAACCAAACAAAAAGGCAACCTTGTTTTATGATCATTGTTGGACCCCGATTCCTTTTTCATAATCAATAAGCATGTTTAAATTATTTTGAGGCATGTTTAAATTATTTTGAGGTTTTAGT
>JANIPN010000003.1:34771999-34783361 GCA_027478595.1 Erythroxylum anguifugum
AATTAATAAATATCAATAAATTTAATTAAATTTAAAATATCTCTAAAATATATAAATTCCAAATAAAATATGAATTAATAATTAAATATTTTTAAAATAAATAAAATTTTAACTTTAAATTACTTATTTTAATAAAATAAAATAATTTTGTTATTTATTATTAAATATTATATAAGAGATTAAAATAAATTTAATTGATTAAAAATAAATTATCTTTAATTTTTATATATTATTAAATTATCTGCAAAATATATAAACTTCAATTTATATTTGATTTAATAATTAAAATTAACTGAATTCAAATATATAAACTTCAATTTATATTTGATTTATTATGTAACTGATTTATATTTGATTTAAATGCAAAACTTCAATTTATATCAAATATATAAACTTTTTTGAACATATTACTTATAATGAAATTGATGTTTATAAGTTGTTATATGTAAGTGTGAATGTTTATTAATTGATAACATTATTTTTTAGTCAGGGATAAATATATCATATGAAATAATTGAATTCAATTCTAATATTATTAAATTTGTTCCAAACAGTGTAATTGAATTGAATTCTAATATTAATAGATTTGTTCTAAACAGTTAAAATTAAATTCAATTCTAATTTCATTAATAGAATTCAATTCAATTCATACATGAATTTAATTCTAAGTGTACCAAACAGCCTTATAGAGTTGGCATACAATGCCCCCACAAGATCCTCGAAGACTTCGTCATCAAACCTTAACTTTACGGCCTGTAGGTGTTCTCTCCATTCTACGAGTTGCGTTGTGGTCGCTTCCTTGTGATTAATTGGTCCCATTCTTGCGCCTCTCCCTCCATGTGCATGGCGGCAATTCTGACCTTCTTTTCGTTCGCTGTGTTGTCAAGTGTGAAAAACTGCTCAGTCTTATATACACCCAGCCTTTCACCCCACTCTGATCAAAGACTGGAAAGTCGGATCTCAGTGAATCTCGTGGGTGTGATGTAAGTTTCCTTTTCCGTCGATGTCCCTCCTGGTGAAACTACCCATTCCTTCCCCGGGGATCCTTGTACTGATGTCCCCACTATCGACCGCATGAGTTGGTGGAAAATCGTCTTTAGTTCCCCAAGTTGCTTCTCCTACCTGTCTGCCCTACCTTGATTTTCCATCAACAGTTTTTTGTTTCTGGTTTGGTTTTCCAGTGCTGTCTTCAAGTTTTCCTCAATCCTCCGGAGTTCTACCGCTCATGTTCCTTCTGTCTAGGCCCGTCCACGATTGACTACTCTAATATCATTTTGTTACGTGTCGGTGAATGCGAAGAATGGTAGGCAAAGGAGTGAGAGGAGTACGTGAAAACGAGTGTAAGGAGGGAACATTAATTTGTTATCGAAACTGCCAAAAGGACTGTCAGTCCGTAACATATATAGATGCTTAAGCCCTGTTGTTGAAGGACACATGTGCTATTGTCGCTACATAGTACGATAGAAGGAAACTACGTTTTTTTTGACAGATTATAGATCAGTCTAAATGTCTACGTTTCGAAGGTTCGGCTCGAGGGGTTCTTCCCCTTGCACGGCGCTTCCTTCGTAACAGCTCAATACTGCTATGATTAGTCAACAGTTCAACTTAAGATGGCAGAAAATAGAAAATAAAAAATAAAAAAGGCAGCACGTGCAGGATAGATTGCAAGGATTCACATTTGCTTGTCTTTTGATGTTGCCTTAAAGAAAGACTGAATCCCTCAAACATTCATCGCTCTCAAAGCTGAACATGAAACCTACTTCCATTTTATCAAAGGACTTGTATAGCAGCGTCAGTATTCCAATGTCATTCAATGATACGATATGTGTCATAAAATGCCACCTTGTTATTTTTTGAAAAGTCAAAGTCATCTCCCTCAAAGCATATTTCGGAAGTTTAAAAGAAATGTTTTTGCCTGAGAATGTCTGTGAAGGGAAAATGGAGAAGACGTCGTTTTGGTTTGTGGGGGATTCAAATGAAGTATCTTCTTCTTCCAGTTGATGTTGGGGCTTTATTCAACTTGGTGACTGTTGAGGATAGGATGGGTCCGTCTAGGCTAACTTTGTTTCGTGACAATCTACTTTGAAAGGTACAGCTAATATTTTCAGAGAAATGATTAGAATAGAGTGAGTCTGAGTCCCTGTATTATGTGAAAATTTAATGAAATTTCAGTTCTAAGTGGCAATAAAGTCAGTATCATGAGATGTTTGTACACTCTGGAATTCTAGTAAATCATTAGAGAAAAGATACCTCCAGTGATTATGCTTACTTCACACGAGTAAGTGCTAAAAAGCCCTGCAGAAAGTGGTAGGGAAGGGAATCCATTGAGACAAGTTGTTTTAATTAGCACAAACCAAAGCAGCTAATTGTATCATACAGGCATTATTATTATTATTAGTCTTGAAGAAGAAGATTTGAGTCCTGAGTCTTTTTCTAGATATGATTCTTCACGAATAGAATGTGTAGGTGGAGGAATCAGCCACGATATTCCTAAACCCACCAATAGTGGATGCCATCATAATGAACACTCCAACACAGATAGAAGCCTGAATATGAGAAAAGCACTACAGTTAATGTAATATATTTTTAGGTTTAATGGCTTACTAGAGTTTTAAATGATGTTTTAGTTTAGAGTTTAGTACCCAGTTAATGAACCAACTGATGCTGAATCTCTTTGGTTTCTTGATTACCAGCCACATTATGCTAGGTAGCTGCAAGAATTCAAAATATGAGTAAACCCTTCACTGATGGATGGACTAGGTGTCTATCAGATGAGACTTACAAAATATGAGGTGGGCGCAAAGCCAAACCCACCAAAGAACCCAAGAAGATCTCCAAAAAATGGGAAGCTGACTCCAATGAAAAGTGTAAATGCTGCAAAAATTTCATGAGACAACCTTAGGATTAGACAAACAAGAGCTCCTTTTCCTAGAGGATATGAAATCCAAGTAATCAAAAGACAAGACCTCTCTTACCAACGTAAGTAGATCGGGTTACAATTCTCAGTGCAAGCCCCGGAGGAAAGTTGAACCTTTGCATCATCGTCCTCTCTAGCAAAGCAAAAACAGGCATAGCGAACACCTGCACGTCAATATATTAGCTAACGACTGATTAACACTTTCCACTTAAAAAAGTAAAAAGGATATAATGTTGTAAGCTATAATAAGTTAATGGAATGGAAGATGGATTAAGCATACCTGGTAACTACCAATCACATGAACTACAACCATAAGATTAGCAGAGGCAATGAGCCATGCAGGTCTTTTAAGTGCCATGAGAACATTATCATCAACGTCTCGTCCAAAAGCCCAATAGCCTATAAGTGCCACGGGGAAATAGCAAATTGCATTCACAAAATATGCACCAATTGCACCTTTCCACATGGGTACCTTGGAAGGTTTCTCTGGAGTTGATGGAATTGTGGCCTGGATTTCAAGAACCACCGCATGTCCAGCAAATGCAAATGATATTTGGCCCAGGGCATTAAACACACGAAACATGGAATCTGCAGGACTCGTGTACTTGTATCCATAGCTCACATTTTCCACTCGACCATGACTCAGACTTCCAACCCAAGCTATGGTCGAATAACTGCAATTAATCATCATTCATCACTCATCAATCAAGACGTTTATAATTGAGAACACTTCAACCTATGATTGTAGTTTTTTATGGCATCAAAGTTTCAGACGAACCCATAAGGAATGGCCTAAGTTACACTACCAAAAGAAATGGCTTTTTGGTGAGTGCTACATAAGGGAATCTACTCTGTGCTCATCAGTACAAGCATAAGCAGACTTGTGGACTTAAAAAATGAGTCCGTATGTGACCCTTTTCAGTTTGGTTCTGTCAGTTTACTAAAACCTATGCCAAAAGTGTCAGGTTGGATGAAGCGCAAGCTATTCAACCAAGATAAACTTCACTTTGCCAAAGACATGCATGGCCTTCCTATTGAGTAATGAGGAGTCCTCCACCAAGAATCATGCGCTTACTTCGTTAACTTTCATCCCAGTTATCCCTGTCCTAACCCCATTTTATAAAAATAATTGCTGGTTTAGTTGAGGGATTTCAGATATTCTCCAAAAGATACAGAGTTCAGGTCTAGTCAGAATTGATTAAATTTCAATTTCCCAAAACTCTATACTACCGAAAACCTTAAAACAATCGACAGCAACTTCCTGGTCTAGTATACCTTGTCATCCAATACTCGACGGATTTAAAGTGTAAAACGAATGGCTACCTTAGAGACATGATTGCTGCTGCCAAGGAAACGCCAGCGACCGAATTGAAATTGGGAAGCTGGGACAAGAAGAAATGAATGCCACCAAACATCAAAATCCAGTAAGACTGCCTGATTGGAGTGCAATTTATGCAAACCATCTCCACGAACTTCTTTAGACACTTGCCACCGGTGACCATGTAGACAATGTCACACCCAACCTGCACAATCAGTTGCTGAGGTAGCACAATCCATGGTCCAAGTTTTGGACCGAAAGCGTGTTGGCCCAGCTCCAGGTAACGATCAAACCGAGTCCCAGGAACACATTCATGGAGTTGTATCATCTGCCACATTGTGTTTAAGGTCATGCACCAGGACAACAGCATGACCATTATTCCTGGACCCCTGAAACATGTAAGAGACCAAAAATCTACGTGTTTAGTTTATTTTTCGTGTCAAAAAGAACTGTGAATTAGTTAAGAGTTTGTGATATATGCTGCAGGCCTGTAGCTTAAACATACCAGCCTAAATGAGCCATGGCATTGGGAAGACTGAGAACACCAGCACCAATCATGGCTGTCACGATATGGAAAGTGGAATACCACCATTTGGCTCGCCGGGAAGGCTCTGTTTCTTTCCATTTCTCCATAGTTTGGTCTTCCTGTCAAGTTCGGAATTATACTAGAATCACAGTTAAGATGAGAACCTTATAGACTAGTACTACAAATACAATCCTTACCTTTGAAGGAGAATTCGTAACCATTTCTTTTCCAATCAATGCCCACAGACAGAGCCCTTCAATGCCGGAGTTTGGTCTAAATAGAAATAACTATAGGCTATATAACTACAGATTTGGAGGCTCAAGTGATATAATGGAATCAAGTATACAGCCTTAATTTTGGCTTTGGTGCTTTCCCTGGACTCTTCCTTTTTCACTTAAGAATGCAGTCACTGTGAAAGTACAGGAAGATGAATATTGGGAAAATGGGGAATATGTGTATATTTTAGGTGATGATAGAGCCCACCACTTCACGAGTATTCAAATGAATAATGAATCATCATGCGTTTAATAAGCTTCACACATAGTCATTTAAGATGGTAGCAGCCATAGTTTCTGGTTTTCATTTTTATTGTGTGTGAGTGATATTGAAGATATGGACATCGAATTACAATTGACGTCTACAACAACTGAGAGTAAAACCTTTTAATAAAGCTGTCCAAGCAAAGGGATCAAGAGTAATAATAATGGATACAAGTACAGAGATGTTGAGTTGTGGTAATTGTTAAAGACTCCAAAAGAGTGATGCTACGTTAAAGTGGCTGGTGAATGGGATCTATCGTGGTTACACTAATAGCAGCTGCTTTAAGAGGGCCATGGTTCCAAGTATAATGATTAAAGGAGAAGGCTGCTTGTCATATAATATGGTATTTGGTGCGCGTCATATTCTCCTCAAGTGAAGTGTCCCTGTCAACTATGGATTGGCAGGGAAGGCACTGGACACCGCAACACTATGAGACGATAATATCACTTTTTTCACTAACCTGGGAAAATAACATAATCGTCACACATGCATCATTGTGATATTGACGTTAAAAAAAAACTGCTAAGTTATCAGTCGTCCTACGCCGAATGACAATTCAGGGCTCCGTTCAACATAAACCTGTATCCTATTCCTTTTTCATGATGGGATAGTTGTTGATTTTATTTGTTAACAATTAACGGTTGATTGTATATTTATTACTTAATTAATTAATTTTTTTATCTGTTATATATTTTTATCTAATTAATATATCAAATAAAGTCAGCAGAAGAAATATAAATAAAATTAATATTATGTTACTAAATTATTTTTAATTATTGTTCAATTAATATTAGACATTAATAGAAAATAAAGACTAACACAAATTATATTTATTTTCTATAAAAAAATAGTTGATCTCATAGATTAGGATTTGAATATCCTTAAGCAAATGTGTTACTATTTATTAAAAATTAAGTTCCCTGAAGTGATTCGGCTTGATAATTTCATATGAAATATTACTTTTATGTTTATTAATATTTTCATTGTGACTGTGGTGATTATATAAGTGATTCATTAATTTGAGATATTTAAAATATCTCATATATAGATTATTAAATTTTGATACTATCACCTGTATCTTAATCAAGAGAGTCATTGATTTTGATATGAACTATGCGGAGATAATTGAATAATTAATATGTGATTTATTAATATAAAGTAATTAGATACAATATTCTACTGTTTTTTATTAGTATTAATTTGAGAAATATTTGGTCAAGATAAAATTACAATTTGAAAATAAAATTTAACTTTCATTGAAAAAATCATTTGCTAATAATAAAGAACTGATATGATTAGACTCAAACAGAGTAAATAGTAATTATACACTATACGTTCGATTGAAGTATTATATGATGAAATAATTGAATTATACGAAAAGTCATGTATAGAAATGCAAGTCAAAATTACTTTGATATTCTTAATATTTCGATGGTCATTATGTATTATTAAAGGACAATCTTGATCTAAATATGTAAATATTTAATTAGAGAATTAAAGATAAATTAAAAGAGTTTAATTTATTTAATCTTAAATACAATTTAGTATTATGATTTATGTTCATTTCTAATATATCTAGGAAACTAATATGCCATACATAAAAAACAAATGGAATAAAAAAGTAATTTAATTAATTTAGACTTTACTATAAAATTTGAAAAACTTTAAAATCATATATAAGATAATTGATAAAAATAATGAAAAATATTTTATATTGAATTTTGCTGGGACTTAATTGACATTTAAATAAAGTATAATTAATGAGTAGGCTTGAATGTCACTGAAGGTGTCATTTAACTAAGTTACATTCAGTCGATTGATCTTGTACATTTTTTAGTTAAAATGCGACCAAATAACTAATGGTCAGTCAATCGAGTTTCATAGGTATAGTGGCTAGTTTTCTTAGCATTTAATATTTAATTTTTTTTAAACATGTAATGTGCTTTCAATAGATATATTACTTTTCTAGTTATTAAGAAAGTGAATTTGATTTAAAATAAAAGAAAAAATTTTGTAGATATAATTTTTTATTTTCTATAAATAAAAATATTATAATGTATCAAACAAAGAAAAAATATAATAATAAAGTGGATATAGTTCTCAATTTGATCCTTCAAACTTAGATTTAGTGAGTGATAAAGGTCTAATGACTTATTTTCACACATGTAAAGCTTAATTTAGAATGTATAGTTGTATGAAGGTCAAATTTAAGAGATATAATATTTGACGAGTTTGAGATTTTAAAAGATATATTTAGTTTACGGTTTGATTCTAACAAAATTTTTTTGGCAGGATGTCGTTTAAATTGAAAATAAAGCTAATAAGGTTGAGTTTAAAGAAAAAGTAATGGCAATAAAGGTTGTAACTCTGAGAATCATTCTTAGGGTTTATAATAAGAACTAGGAATCACATGTAAGATTTTAAACCAAAAAAAATTATCAAAATAAAAATAATAAAATTTGGGGATTGCTTCTAGATATTTAAAATTCACTTTTAGAAATAGAAAATTTCACACTTTCAAATATGGAAAACTTGAATTTATTAAATATTTCATCCCTTTTCTAGACGACATTAATTAAAATTAATAATTAGTTGTATTTTAATATATCAACATAATAGAAAAGTTTAAGGATAATTGAATTTAAAAACTGAATATTTATTTTCATATTTTAATTACATTTACTGATAGTTTCTTAGGGAAATTAAACATGTTTCTTTTCTCTCACATTAAGAACATAATCTTGTTATTAAAAGCATTAACTTGTCATTATTACTAAACTTTGACTCAATAAAGGAACTCTTAACTTATTCCTTATTCAAAAAATATGAACATTTTGTGAGCATGGGATCGGATGGTTAATATTTTTAACTCCTTAAATTGATGTTTCAAACTACTATTTTAGTGTTTTGTTGTATGCATGTTTCTTTATAATTATTCAATTACTTTAATTTGCTCTACAATAATTTTAGTCTTTAGTTGTTGGTTGTTTTGATCTTTATCAACCTTGAGATTAAGCATTTATTAGTAGTTAGTTTTATTATGCCTTACAGAAGTTGTTAATTATTGAACTCATACTTTACTGATGTCCAACCTCTCTAAATCTTTTACAAATAGGATGGGACTTTATTTGTAAGGAAGAAAGCAAGAAATAGTAAAATAGGGGGGAAAATACTTGGAAACGTGACAACTTTTTATTAAAATTTAAAACATCTAAGGCCTTATATATAGGCTTAACATAAAATACTCTTCCTACGTATCAATCTTATGTTATGTGTATTACTAAAGAATATCACATTAAAGCTAAAAAACTTATAAACATTCAATGGGAACAACTTTTTATATTTTTCAGTAAACCTTCAATAAAATTGAAAACTTCTTAATTTCAGTTTGCTTGTGCTATATCTCCTAAACACGATCCTCTAAGTTATAGATTATCATCTTCAAATTTTGAAGGATGAAAGTTTAAGAGATTTCGTAAATATAGCAATTAATTTTTCTTCGCTTTTATGATACTTCATATCAATTACCCTATCATGCCTCATAATATGCGAAAAATAATACTTTACATCTATATTCTCACTTCTTCCATATAAGTAAGAAATTTGGAGAGCTTAATTATTGAACCATTTTTACAAAATATTGTAGTAGCTCCTTCTTGCTTGAGGAGCAACTCATTAAGTATTTTTTCAACCAAATTGCTTAACATGCACATGAAATTGTTGCAACAAATTCAGTTTTAGTTGTTGATAAAATGACAATTAGTTGCTTTTTACTTGACCATGAGACAGTTCCTAACCCCAACATAAAAAATATAAAAGTGCTTTTTATATCAATTAGATCCCTTATATAATCATTGTTAGCAAATCCAATTAGGTCTGACTTTGAGCCCTTTTCATAAAATGATCCAAAGTCTTTAGTTCCTTGTAAGTAGCAAATAATTTTTTTTACAACTAAAAGATGCTTCTCCTTTAGACCTTTTATAAAATATGATGATGAGACATACAACATACATTATATTTGCTATGGTTACTGCTAAGTACATCATGGTTCTTACAATTTGCTTGTAAGGGATGCTATCAACCTTTCTACCTTCAAGATCTTTTGCAAGCTTTAAGCCATACTTAGATGGGTTGCTTACATAATTACAATTATTCATCTAAGAATTTTCTAGAGTTTCTTCCACGTACTTCTTTTGAGAAATAAAAATTCTAGCTGCTGATTGTGACATATCAAATTGAAAATAAGATCATTTAGCGTTCAAAGGCAATAGGTTTAATTTGTGACATATCAAATTGAAAATAAGATCATTATAAAAGGACATGAGCGAAGGCAAATAAAAGAGAGCTAAATTATTAAGTTATTTTAAGACGTAAACCAACTAGAGATGTAACGATTTTGATCAAGGGATAAGGAAAACACAAAGAATACATTAAGAGATCCAGTAGATAGCTACATCAAATTTATACTTGCAAGAAGATTTAATAAAAGAGAAAGGGAGATTTAAAATTATAATTTTTTATTTTCTATTAGTTTTTCTTCATTTTTATTTTTTTATTTCAATTTCTATGATTAGTAACTAAAAATTTTTAGTGTCTAGGTGTGATGAACCATATTTTGTGATAATAATATATTTTAATCTTTTATTTAATGCAAACATATTGATTTATTTATTGCGATTCAGTTATGCATTTTATTCTTATTCTAATATATTCGAAATATTAAAGCATTATTTAATTTCACATGATTGAGATTAAGAAACCCTCTTATATGAACAAATCTACCATAATTGAAAGGAATTGCATGTAAACTTAGATATATGCTGGCATAAATCCTCTGGTTTATGGTCAAGTCTAATAATGAAATTTATAAATCAATAATGCAATCCTATGAGTTTTAACTAGAAAGATTTCTGTTAATCGACTGATGAATTCGTTGTTAATAGTCTCTAGAAAGTTATGTTATAGGAATTTTCACGATCCAATAATCAATAATATAATTGCATGATAAAAGGTTAATAATTTAAAGATTTTTAAGGGGATTCATCACCTAGACACTACTATTTAATATTGATTTTTCTTTATATTTTACTTGTCTTGAGTTCAAAATTATTTAATCTTAATTTAGTTTATTTGTTTATCTTTAATTTTAATTAAGATCCAAAAATTTGATTCTTAAGCTAGGTAATAAAAAGGTAATTACGAGTATTTATTGTCTTCATGAGATCGACCAGTATTTGCCTATGTTAGCAACTGTTGTGCTGCGCTCTTGCAATAAAATTAATATTAACCTTAACACGCCCATGTATGTTGATCGTGTATAACTTAGAAATCCTATTTTTTTACTATAAAAGGACGTGAGCGGAGGCAAAACAAGAGAGCCAAATTTTTAAGTAATTTTGAGTCGTAATACACATAAAGAGGTGACAGTTTTGATCAAGGGATGAGGAAAACATGAATATAATGTCAAAAGATTTGATAGAAAGCTTCATTCAATCCAAACTTGCAAGAAGATTCATTAGAAGAAAAATGAAGATTTAGAATTATGATTTCTTTGCTTTCTTGTTATTCTTTTGCATATTTGTCATTGATTTCATTTTCTATGGATAGAAACTAACCTTGTTTAATGTTTAGGTCTAATGAACCCTAATTTGGTGGACTGTTCATAATGGATCCATTCATAGGAATTTGAAGAAAATAAGCCGTCCAAAAGGGTAGAATACTAAAGGCATAATAACATTGGCAATAACATAATAGGCAAAGGCTATTAGTTCGTTTTGTGATCTTTGACATTTCAAAAGAAACTAAAATCCAGTGATTACAGATTAGTACGAGGAAAATATGCTCTTGGATAGCAAGCTCTCAGCTAAGAAAACACATGATTATATCTTGTTGGGAACTGTCATACTGCAGCAGGAGATACTTGACACTGGTGATTGTAAAATGGTTTCTGGTTCAGTCGGATTTTGCCAGGGCCGAACGTGGTTGTTCGGATCCATGATTCTGATTGATTTCGGCTACAGGATACCTGCAAAACAAATAAGGCACGCCGGGGGTTGGTTCC
>JANIPN010000003.1:35048840-35062488 GCA_027478595.1 Erythroxylum anguifugum
GATCAAATCAAGAAGTATAACATTTACTAATCTATTCTAATTAACAATGTCCTGTCTCATTAATCCTATGATTAAGGATAATTTACATATTAAGATAATTGCATATGATAGGAATTTCATTATCATGATCTCATCATTATTTCCTTTATCCTATGTTTTGCATCATGGACTTCATTAATTCGATTTAAGATCGACAACAATTCATAAATAAATGAACATCAAATTAATGAAAATCGTCTATCACTTTATTAATCAAAATAAAGTTTGTACAAAAGTGTTAAAGGTGATTGCCTTTAGAGCACTACTCTAGTAGAAATCTCGTGTGAGAACCCGATAGTATATTAAAGGGCTTAATATTTAATTGGATTTGTGAGTTTTTTTGTTAATTGAGAGATTGTAAATTTTATAATTCAATTAGGGGTATGATTTAGGGTTTAATGATTATAACTCGAGAGATAGTCCACCCTTTGAAAGTCTAAGACTGATACTGTATTAACTCAAAAATAATCATGTTAGCATTTGATGATAAGATAAATTCCCCTTTTCATAATTGGCTAATCTTCCTTTTGTGATTTCCATTGTTAATTTGGTGGTGCTCAATTTGATTCTTTGTGTGTTAATTTTACATTTTTATTCTAATCAATTATTTTCACGTGTTTACTTTTCTGTGCAGTTATTATTTTCATTTTAATAATTCTTCAGGCCTTAGATAACTTAGAATTAAATTAGTTCGAGAACTTCTCGAGGGATCAATACCTCACATACTACACCCACGACCTGTGCGCTTATAGTGTATTGAGGGTTTTAAACAGAATAAAACTTGCGTCAACAGATAACTCGACATTTCGCAAGATATTCAAAAACTGTGGAAAAGTTTTCCAATCTTGAAAAGTTCTGTTTGGTCACATGAAGTGTCACTCGGTAAAGAGAGAAAGATTGTCTAACAACAATAGCTTAGAAAAATAGCAAGATCCTTGGACAAGTGGCAACAACCATGGTCATGGATAGCCAATCTCACAATAAAATAAATTATCCTAAACATTATTATTTGGTTATTTTTAGTTTTTTTAAGTTTCATTTGACAAATAAGATGAATATTTAACGTATGTCCTTCTGAATAAAATTTTTAAACAAAGAATTGTCTGATATGTTAAATTTAAATTTAAATTGAAAATTTGTAAAATGATAAAAATTAGAATATTTAGTTCAAATTAAATTATGGTAAAAAATTAAATCTACTTTGACATTTTATCTTTTTTTTTCCCTAAAAACAAGTACGAGCTAAACGTAAATATGCACAATATCATGGTTTGAGATAAGAGGGTTCCA
This sequence comes from Erythroxylum anguifugum, assembly GCA_027478595.1. NCBI lineage: Eukaryota > Viridiplantae > Streptophyta > Magnoliopsida > Malpighiales > Erythroxylaceae > Erythroxylum > Erythroxylum anguifugum. The sequence continues at coordinate 35,050,170 of JANIPN010000003.1, forward strand.
CTGGAATATACATTGACCATCATCAATAAAAATTTATATAAATGAAAGAAATGCATGCCTAAAAATTTTTTATTAAAAGGAAAACTACCAAAACAGATTACAAAATGAGTCGAAGGAAGCAGGTTCCTGACATATCCTTAAGAAGGATAGGGTGGCACCCAATGGGTGTAGAATCAAGATAAGTGACCTCAATATCAAAATGATTGGCATAAGTGGCAAGTCAATCGACGCATCTGTTGCTCTCTCGATAGATATGTCGATGTGGAACAGTTCAATTCCGGGTAAGTAACTCATGAATGCCTTGAACGATGGGATTGAGGGCCTTGGATAGGCTGGCGGCTGAAGAAAGTATATGACTTAATGCTGTGGAGTCCACTTTAAGGTCGATCCGACGATATCCCAGATCCCATGCAAGTGTGAGCCCAGTGAAAACCCCCAGAGTTTCGCGGACATCAGTGAACACCATCCAATATTTTGTGTGAACCCTCCAAGCCAGTTGCCTGCACTATCTCGTAGCAGGCCACTTACTGTGGCTATGGACAAAGTGTGATTGCTAGCTCCATCGGTGTTGAGTTTCACCCATCCCGTTGGAGGTTTACTCTAGTCGATAAAATGTTGTTGACGAAGGCAATGCCAGTATCCGCTCAGTTTCGTCACTTAGCTGCCTTTTGGATCAAACCTGCATAAGACAAGATGAAAAAGTCTAGTGAGGAAGGCTAAGTAAAGTGGTCATCAAATAAGTTCATATTCTTCCATGTCCATAGGAACCAACAGGTAGTTCTAAACAGGATTGCCCAATCGTGCCCTTGACTCGACGGTGATGCTGGAGATTGTTAAAGAGCTACTCTTGCTCTGGCATAGTGAAAAAATCGAGAGGAAGAATGTGTGAAGGGAAAGTGTTCCACACTTGGCGGGCTTTGATGCAATCTCGCATTACATGGATAGAGGATTTGGCTAGGCGACAATGATAGCAAGAACCATCTGTGGTGATATGCCTGCGGACTCGATGTTGATTAGTGAGTAGCCGATCGTGAGCAAGGAGCTAGAGGAAAGATCAGATGCATTGGGGGCCCTATCATTGCCATATTTCCTGCCAAATCTCGTAAGGCGGTGCGTCATCCTTATCCATGATCTTGGAGTATGTGGAAGCCACTATGAATTCTCCAGTGTTAGAAGGACCCTAGATCAGCTTATCGTAACCTAGGTATGGCTTCGGGGGAAACATACCAGAGATTGCCCTACATATTGAGGATGGAAGGTAAGATTGAATAACGTCCCACTGTCAATGACCGTCGACGTCCACTAATTGATGGACACTGAGGTGGAGAATGGAATCAAGAATCGGGGATGTAGTATGGTTAAGTAGGGGTCCTATTCTTGTAACCCATGGATCGATCCAGAAGCGAGTCCTAGTACCATCACTTATCATCCATTGCATGCCCTGGAGAATGAACCGCCAAATCGCCTTCAAACTTTTCCAAATCATTGAACCACCTTTAGCTTCTAAATCAGTGGGGATATTGTTAGCATTAAATTTGTATTTTGAGGAGAGGATTTTAACCCATAAAGTATAAGGCTTGGTAATTAGAGTCCATCCTAATTTCGCTAAGAAAGCGTCATTGGTTGCGCAGATTTTCCGAATGCAAAGACCCCCATCTCTTTCGGTTTGCAGACTTCCTCCCAGTTGACTAGGTGGATTATCTTTTTGCCGTTGGACGTCCCCCATAAAAATTGTCGCATCAGTTTGTCTAGCTCATCACAGAGGCTACGAGGTAACCGAACTGTCTATATGGTATAACTGGGAAGAACCTCTATAACTGATTGAGTCAATGTGATACGTCCAGCCAAAGCCAAGAGGTTAGTTGACCAACCGGAGAGGCAGCGATGAACCTTGTCAAGGATGTATTGGTATGTGCATTTACTGGCTCGTTCGTGCAGTGAGGGAACACCAAGATATCGTCTGAGATCATTTTTCTGTTTAAAGGTCAGAGCTCTACTTAGTGACTCTGTTGATGAGCGCATAATATTTTTAGAGTAGTAGCACCTAGATTTATCTTAGCTGGCTTATTGTCCGGAGGCCTCACATAAAGAGTGAAGGGTTTCCCGAATAACAACCACTTAGTCCAGCGAGGCTTTAGCAAAGAGGATGAGATCATCTGCAAAGAACAAATGAGTAAGAGATGGTCCAGTTTGGCTTAACTTGATTGGTTTCCATCTACCTTATGTCACTGCGTGGGTGATGGAGTGTCCCAAGCGTTCCATACAAAGGACAAAGAGGTAAGGCGATATAGGGTTTCCCTGTCGTATACCTTTGGAGGGTCTGCAGGCGTCACTTGAATAAAGGCCATGGAAATGCATTGCATGATGATTGTAATCAGTGACGCTGGAATACCAACATCAATAAGGGTATCTTGAATGAATGTCCAAGACAACCTATCATAGGCTTTATCAAGATCCACTTTCAGAGCTATTATCCCTTTTGGGCTCGATTTTCATTTCACGGCATGTATAATTTCTTGAGTGATGATGATGTTATTTGTAATCAATCCCCTGGGGATGAAACTGCCTTGGGTCGGAGCTACCAGATCATCGAGATAAGGTTTAAGCCTATTAACAATGATTTTGGTAATAGCTTTGTTGAGCTCAGATTCTCAAACTTCTAGCCGAAAAATGCGCTGGATGAATAGGGTCAAGGAGGGGTCGATTATCTCCCATTGGGATTGGTAGAAGAGAGTGGTGAAATCATCAAACCTAGATACCTTGTGAGGATTCATGTTGCAAAACGCTAACTTGACTTCATCAGAACTGAGGGGCCGGTCCAGATCAGCTTGAGTGTGCTGCAGGAGGGGAGGGAAGTGACCATTTAATTGATGGGCTGTGTGAGATTGGCTGTCATCTATGTATAACTCCTCGAGGAAATTGTGCGCTAGTCGTCTGAGACTCGCAGGATTTGAGATTCTAGATCCATTGGAATCTTTCAAGGAAGGAATCCTCGCGTGCCGTTGTCTGGTTCTAGTGAGAACATGGTAATATTTTGTATTCTGGTCTCCCTGTTCTAGCCATTGGCTTTGGGATTGATGGTGCCAATAAAGTTCCTCTTGGTAAAGGACCTGCTTCAACTCCGTCCTGAGGTACTCCTCAAGATCCCGAAGAGAGGCCCAGTCTGTACCATCAAGAAGTTGTTGGGTACTTGTGAGGCGTGCCATGAGTCTCCTCTTGCGATGGAAAATATTGCCAAAAGTGGTAGAGTTCCAGAGCTGAAGATGTGCTGAGAAACTCCAGATCGAGCCATTAAAGTCAGAACTGTTTGGCTTCCAATGCTTTGCGATAAATTGGCCAAAGCCATTATGGGTGAGCCAGGCATACTGAAACCTAAAAGGCCTATTTGTTAGGGGAGAGGACCTGCTATTGTTAAAAGTGATGAGGAGAGGCCGATGATCTGATTTTAGAAAGGGCAGATGGGTCATGGCTGTGTTGGGGACAGCTGAGTGCCAATCATTGGAACCGAAGGCCCGATCTGATCTAGCAAGCATATTACCTCTTCTCCAAGTAAATCTTGGCCTTGAGAATCCAAGATCGTGAAGATTGCAACTGTGCACACAGTCTCGAAATTGCCGATTGACGGTAGGTTGGAGGCGAGAGCCACCGTGTTTGTCAGTAGCCTCCAGTTTGGCATTGAAATCGCTGCCCAGCAGCCATGGTGTAGAGGTGATCCTTGCAATTTGCCGCAAATTCTGCCAGAGATAATGTTGTAATAAGTACATCGAGCTGGCATATATGGCAGTGAAGACAAAAGACAGATGATCCTAGTCGATACTGGCATGAACAAATTGACAGTGAGCAAGCAATATTCGAACCACAATGTCAGGTTTCTAGAGAAGCCATATTCCGCCCAAATATCCTACGACTTCCACCCTATAGGAATGGGCAAAGCTCAAACTTCTAATGACTTTCAGTGCCCAGACCCCACTTATACGTGGCTCCACCAAAATGAGTAACCGTGGTCTGTGGATGCAAATATGGTTCTTGATGATCGGCTTGAAGGTCCTTCCTTCAGTCACTTGACAATTCCATATTAAAATTGACATAACACGAGGTTTGCATATTAAAATCGACATAACACGAGGTTTGAGAGGAAGTTTTATTCAGCGGGATGGTAGACTGCAGAACCAGTCAACTCTCGATACTGTGTTGTTAATAGATCCTGTAGGGTCTCTACCATCTGGGTATCGGCTATGTTATTAATTTTCTGTTCTGTTGTGGAGGCGGGATCCGGATCAGGTGGTCTTGGTGGGGAATGGTATGTCTATTATTGGTTGAGGTCGAGGTTGCATAAAGGCCATCTGCAGTTGGGTTTTCGTCCATAACCTTGCAACCCAATTTCTCTTGTGAGGGCAAAGTAATAGTCTGGTCTTGAAGTATCACCTCGGCATGGGATGGAATCGAGATGGCCACGTGGTTGGTTATTGGGCTGGGGATCTCTGTCGAGGTGGGCTTAGAAATTGGCAAGGGGTTAAGCAGGCTGGGTTGAGCGGTGGGCTGGCAGGAGGGGAGGTTGGGCTGGTTTATGGGTTGAGGGGGATGGGAAGACCCCATAGCTCTGCGTTGAAGAGGTTAGTGCGTTGCCGTTTTGGAGCTAGAGTTAAACGACACAATTTTAGCACTAGACGTCGCACGTCTCGACCTGCCTTCGCCATTTAGGATATGATTTAAGGATTGATCCCTAGCTGTGTGCTGCAACGTCGCATCAAGGGTTGGGGTTTGGTGTCATTCAGTGACTGTTGGGGATGGGGAAGAGACCAACGTCTCTAACTCTGACAAGGCTGAGTATCTCGAGCTCTGTAAGCCTAGGTTGGAGGAGCGAGTGTAAAAGTCGTTTTTGCGAGCCGTTGAGTTAGGTGGCGTCTGGCGTGTTTTCCGCTGGACTTGCATCTATTCCTCAAATTCCTCCTGGGTTTTGCTTCTTGTAGATGATTTGCTGCAGGTGGCTTGAAGTGGGGTCCTGGTCTGGTTGCCGGTGGGGGGTGCAGAATCGGAGGTCTTCGTCAGGCGTGTTGGGCAAGCCGATGATCCATGTCCTACCATCCCATAGCATAGACATATTTGGGGTAGGCTGTCATAGGCCACCTTGATAACTTCTCCGTCTAGCTCAACGACGGATCGAAGAGGTGAGTTGAGATCGACGTCCACCGCAACCCTCGTGAATTTTCCCCGGTAAGTTTGTTGGGTGTTATTGTCGATCTTCACTGTCCGTCTGACTAGGTTGCCAAGTGACGTGAGGATCGCAGGGTGGTACCTGGCAACGGATAATTCTGGGAATTTCACCCAAGAAATCACAAGCGTGATTTTCCCTGTGGAAGGACGAAACTCCGAGTACCAAGGTTGGACGGAAAGTATGTAGCCCGAGATGATCCATGGCCCCTGTGTAAGCGTCCTGATGTAGTCTTCCTCTTCCATAAAGTTGATAAGGTAGAATTTGTTGTCTAGATCAACTATTTTCATTGGTCCTGTGGGTTTCCACATTGCCATTAATTTGGCTTTGAGCATGGTAAAACCGATTCTGCGCCCTAATAATTTGATCACTATCGCATTAGCCCAAGCCTTGTCTAATTTCCTTTTGAATATGCTAGAAAGTTTGATCCCCATGCCAAATGCGCCTTGTATGATTGAGATATCGTCATCTGATGTTTCAATGGGTGCCTCTTCTGGCCAGTTCAATGCCTCGGCGCCCATGCCAGAATCAGATGGTCCAGTGACCACCGCATTGTAGCTAGGTAGATTTTTCGGTATATCTATTGTGGGAGGGGGAAGATCTTCATCCCGTTCTCTTGTGCGCAGTTTTTCGTCGCATGTCTGTTGTATTCAGCTGATGTGAGATTTAAAAACGAGAGGAGAAAAGTTGAAATAGTTTAGCTCTTTAACATGAACTCCCAACACGATCTCGCATGCCTAAAATTTTGCTTAGGATTCAAAGCAAATGTCCAATGGGAAACGGAAATATTTAGTTCTAGAGAGGGTTGTTGTTTGAAACATGTTTAAGAAAGCCTACTAGTTAAATAAAAAGATGAAAACAAACAAGAAGTTGGCAATTATTTTCCAAGAAAACAGAAAGGTCGTGTGTGGCTTCAAAGTTGACCAAAAGCAACGATGGTAATTATAGCAAAGCCGGGCAAGGCTGTAAAGGAGGGGCAGTCTGCTCGACCTGTGGTTTAACAACGAGAAGCTGCTTTTGTTGACCTTACGTATAAGAGCATCTTTGCTATTTGTCAGAGAGTTATGCTCTTAAGTCTTACCAGGTAAGGTCTCTTTCTCTCACAAGATAAGGAACAAAAAAACAATCTTATCTTCTGCTGCGACTTTCGTATAATTGTTAATTGGATTGGGAAAAATATATTCTTATTGTTTGGAACTAGAATCCAGATTATCACAATATATAAATAATATGAAAATGTAATATTTACAAAAATCTTCTTGCATTACATATCATATTAATTTTGATATTCATAGACGAAAATTTTGAAGAAGATTCTCGAAAATTTGAAAATTAACTAAGGGACCGTTGTAGAAAGGCCACACACCCAGTATCCGAAACCAATGCTCCACGAAATAGGCAGACAATGCTGGTGGTCGCATCATGAAAGTAGACGTTTACTCTTAGCCTTTTTGGCACGCCCGCAAAGGCAAGGACCAACTCACCATGACTAAGCTACGACTTCGTCCATGAACTTTTTTTGCTTATCAAAGACTGCAACCCATCTTTTAATTTTCATTACACTTAAAAATATATTAAGAACTATCAAAATTTTAAATATTAAAACCTCAACTAAATTTAGAGCTTTGAATTATTTTAACACTCCTGAATATATACTTGGAATAAATTTGAAATTTATCATAAATGGTAGCAATTTGGCTCGCATAGAGTGTATTTATTATGTGCTTGTTACAATATTAATAATGATCGATTAATTTCTCTATTCTTATAGCTCCTTTTTTTTTAAAAAAAAAGGAATCAAGTTCTCATTCATTTTATGATTCCATATAAACCAGGAAAAAGAAAGAAAAAAAAAACAGTGTTAGCGTGACCTTATTCTAATTTTAAATAAACCTTCTTCGTTGTGTTACTCGTTACTCTACTTGACATTATATAGGACCTTGTTCGTGTTTGAAACTTGCAAATAGCAAAATGAGACTCAAAGGATAGTTGTAAGAAGATACGAGGAGATGAATAAATGCTTGCTTGCTTCACCTTTTTTTTTTTCCACATCCTTCATTAAACGACTTTAATCAGTAATAAATGAGTTTATAATGAAGTTCACCAATTACCAAGTTTCACAATGCGGATTAGCAAAGAAGTAAAAATTGTTGGATAGAAAACTATTGTTGCCTTGGATGGTTAAACTTTTTAACAAAAAACCAAAAAAAAAATTGCTTAAAACTTACTCTTATAATCAATTAAAGATTTGCGTTATATTTTAATATTTTTTAAATTTTAAGTAAAAATTACGATGTCTAATCATTCTTTGATAGGAATTAAACCATTATTATTAATAAAAAATTGTAGATAGTTATATTGTCATTCGTAATACTCCTTTTCTTATCTATATTTTGTGACTAAAGTTTCTAAATGAATAATTTCTGTTAATAATTGGTTACAGAGCATACAATTATGCATTATATGTAGATTAAAGGGACATCATTGATTCACTACACTCGATACAAAATCAGGTTATTGGCAATTAAGACTACATGAAAATATCAAACCATTAACAACTTTTACGTGTCCACCACAAAAACTTTACCAATAGAATGTATTATCTTTTGGATTAAAACAAGCCCCTGGTATTTTTTTAATATCCAAACAATTTAATTCTTCTTGTTCCATAGGTTTATAATTCCAGCTATAACTAGATTTATTTTCTCTTTTTCTTTTGTCTCCGCTTTGACTTGTTTCGGGTTATTCTTCTGGTTTTGAACCTTCGAAATTTGTTTGATCTATATATATCTCTTGTTGATCGGATTCATAACTGTAAATTATTTCATCTTGATTAGTAATAGGTTCTATAAGTTCATATTTTAAAGAATTGTTTTCGTTATTTAGTGTAAGCTTATTTACTAATTAAGAATAAAAACATAATTGATCATACCTTTTGTTTTGCTCTTTGCGTTCTCTTTTCTAACTCCAATCTTTAGGCTTTAACTGAGATTTGAAGAGTTTTAGACAAAGAATGATAAACAGAGTTTTCAATTTCTTATGGAGAGTTGAGGGCTCTTTCATTACATTATATAGGCAAAGGGCACTTCGAAGTGTCCAAAAACAACTAAAGATAAGTAAATAGTAAAGTAGATTTTTCTGTTGAGAGAATCTGCTTTTACTTTTGAGAAATAATAAAAGTAGATTTTTTTGTCGAGAGAATCTGCTTTTAATTTTGTTGTTGTCTACACAGGTGGCCTACATATATAAGTGGCTTCCATAATTGGAAATGATTACATCACTTTTTACATCACTCTTCAAAACTTACATCAATTGAGGAGCTTTCATCTTTTTCTTTTGAAGTGAAAGGACAGTTGGTACATTGATGGGATGGATATTGCTGGAGTTGTTGACAAATGGATTGCTTCCAATCTTCTAATAATACGTTGAATGCTCCATATATGGTTGAGAAAATTTCTTCGATTTGTTTGATTAGCTAGAAGGAATCGGTAGATATGGGTGTACGATAAGCTGATGTCATCAGAATATTTGGTCCTCTGTAATTGAGTTTAATTAATGACTCCGGAGTAATCTTTAAACATTGTTGACAAACAACTTCAATGTAATGGAGGTTAAATTGATTCATAAGATCCCAGTTGAATTCATACTTTGGTGGTTCGTCTTTGGGTGGTTACATATCATTGCTGTTTCCTACTGGTACATAAGCTATTCGAGATAGCTGTATGTCAGAGTATTTGAAATTGTTAGCTTTTTTAAAGATCAGACACCTGCTGAAAATTTTGATACATATTTCTCTTTCTTTTACAAATCTTTCTTTGTAGTTTTTGACTACAAGAGTTAATCCAACTGGAAATTCGGCAAGAATGTTTAAAGTGGTTAAGTAAATAATATCAACTAAGCCAATTTGTAAAAAGAGATAAGTGGTGAGTGCATCTGTTTCTAGAAAGGTGATAGCTTTAGGTCCATATCGTCCTCAGTTTTAGGGCTAGTAATGGAAAATCTTTTATTCTTCCTTCCATTTATTGAGTGCCTGAAAACAATTATAGAAAATCTTAGGAGGTAATTCTTTTCATTTCATCCTTTAGTGCTCTTGTAGGTACAACATTGATTCTTTCCATAATGATAAGTTTTCCCAATGGTTTCATTCTTGAATCTGATGGTTGTTTTTTCTAGAGCTTGTTTATAATGAGGTTTTAGTGTAGGATTTTTAAATTTAGATAAAGCTTTTTCTGCTTCTGAACAGTTTGAAAAACTTCGATGAATGATTGAAGATTTTCCAATAATATGGATAGAAGCCTTATGTCATTCATCATATATTCCTGCCATTGGTCCATTAAAAATAACATAGACTTTAGATTCTCTAAAATCTTCTTGTTTTATGAGATTGGTGGTTCAGATTTGGGTAATGGATGAATAGGTTCGGCTGAAATGTTTGAAGGAGCAGGGGGTAAAAGTGTTTGAGTAATTTGTTGAGGAGTAATTGGTTGTATGGTAGTGATGTTTTGTTTTTCAAGAAGATTAGTGGTTGATCTTAACTGATTAATCTCTTTTGTCAATGTTCCTACTTGTTATTGAAGATCCAATAATTCTACTTCCTTTTTGGTGAGTGAATCTTTGAGGCTTAGGATTGCTGCTTCCATTATCTGGTTAAGGTATCTGCAAGACTGTTAGCAGAAGATTTTATATAATGTATTTGAAAATTGTATTGATTTAATTATAATTGTAGTCTAATTAAACGTCCTTAATTGTAATTTGTTTTAATATTATATTTAGTAAATCCACGTAAATACTTAGAGTCTGTCTGAATTTGAAATTCGACAGGTAATAAATCAACTTTCCATTTTCTTAGTGTTTTAATACATGTTAGTGTTTCCTTTTTATGGATATGATATTTCCTTTTAGTGGGATTAAAATTCCCATTGATATATTTACATAAGAGATAATTTCTTGACTTGGGTGATTGTGCGAAAAGGCAGCCAGCCTATGTATCCATACTTGCATCAATTTTTACTAGTAGTGTATCTTTATCATTATAATTATATAATGCTGGTAAGTTCTTGCAAAGATTTTTTAATATACGTACCGTTGCGATGTCTTCTTCTGTCCATGTCCATTGAGTTTTTGTACTACATTTAAGTTGTAACTTTTTTTCTTTCTTTAGCCAAATCTTTAAGAAACCTTTGATCTGAAATATAGTTTAGTAATCCAAGGAATTTTGAACTTCAGTTATGTTTTTAAGATGTCAGGAAAATGGTGTAGTTTTTCAAGAATGTTAGGTTGTAATTTTAAGAATCCATTATGAAATTCTATACCTAAATATTTGATATTTTGTTGTGCTAATTTAATTCTCTTTTTGCTTAAAATTAGTCCTTTATGTTGACATCTAGTAAGAACCTCTTTTACCTCTTTTTAAATGATCTTCTTTATCTTTATTTGAAAATATAATAATGTCATCATAGGCTAATGTAAATTCTTCTAATCCTTCTAAATTATTATTCATAAATCTTTGATAAATACCAAGGGCTTGTTTTAATCCAAAAGGTAATACATTCCATTAGTAATGTTTTTGTGGTGGATATGTAAAAGTTGTTAATGGTTTGGTATTTTCATATAGTCTTAATTGCCAATAACCTGATTTGCATCAAGTGTAGTGAACCAATGACGTCCTTTTAATCTACTTATAATATAGTCTTTTCTAGGTAATTTATATAATCACCTATAGTAGCTTTATTTAATTCTTTATAGTTCATTACCATTCTTCTTTTTCCACATTTTTATTCGGAATGATTATTTACATAGAAGGTTGGAGCTGAATATTTACTAATACTTGGTAATATTTATTGTTTTTGTAATAATTTAGAACATTCATTAATAAATTCTTGTACATCTTGCTGTGTATATGGAATATTATTCTTAATATTAATTTCCTGTGTGGGGTTTTTTAGTTTTATTTCAACTAATTGATTATTAGTACTTTTTATGATCTAGTAAATTTTCACTACAAACTTGTTCTATTAAGATTTCTATTTCAGTTTGTAAATTAAGATCATTAAGAAGATAAAATTATAATTGATTTAATTTTTCTGTTATAATCTTTAAATTTTTATAATAAGTGGTATGGTATATAGGAATTTTGAAAATTATGGATTTTTGATTTAAAGATTTTGTTATTGGTGTTCGTAAAGTTATATAATGCAAATACTGACAAAAAGGATTATATATTTTAAGAAAATCATTTCCTAAAATTAATGTAATCATGATTCTTGTTTATAAATTGAAGTAATAATAAAAGAATATTTTTTTCAATAATGATACTATTGTAATAACTTACATACCAAATGGATTTAATACTTCCATATGCTATTTTTATTTGTAAAGGTTTGTCTAGTTTTTTTTTTCACTTTTGTAATAGGGTTTTAGATGCTATTCAAATAGTAGCACATGTATCTATATCAGCATTAACTTTTTTATTCAATTTTTCATTATCCATAATATATTATATTTTAACATTTTTAATACAATATAAGTAATACATTATATTCTAACATAATTAAGTTCTGGTCAATTACTAGTAATTATATTTTAATTTAATTTATGTGTTAAATAATCTAACTCATTAAATATTTTTATTTTTAAAATAAAATTTTAGATATTGGCTAAAGATGCAATTTATATTTTAATATTTTATATAAGGATTAAATGATCATTTACTTTTAGATGCAATTTATCTTCATTGCTTAGGTCTACATCTTTGTTTATTTAGAGTAAATTTAACTAAATCCATTAGTTTAAATGAAAAATAAAACTCAGTTGTTGGGTGGAAAAATAACTAGAAATGGGTCCAGTCTTATTTTCGTTCTGTTAGTTGCTTTAGCCGTCTAATTGGCATAGAAAATAGACAATAAGCTAAGTCCAATAAAAGTCTGGCCACTTGGCAATAGCAACAGAGAGTAATTATTGGGCCCCGAAACTTTCTTTGAAGCTGAGACTATTAAATGAGCAGTTGTTCGTGATTATTCAGGTACAAAGAAAAGAGAATTTATGAAATTGAAATTTAAATGGAAAAATATGGTTTAGATCCAAGATGGATTTATGTGAAATATTAGA
>JANIPN010000003.1:35176995-35194049 GCA_027478595.1 Erythroxylum anguifugum
TGCTTGATCTTGTTCATTAATGCTTTCATTTTCATTAATTATATTTAATAATCATAAAAAAAATTCTGGGTCTGACAGCCATCCACTACCTCTTGCCAATCCTGAAGGAATTTGGATCGGAGCTCTTGTGCCTGTTTTTCCCTAGACTTGGCAGTGAGCGCCTCACTCCTCAAACCCTCGTTATCGAGTTGCAGAGCCCGACACTTTTCCTCCAGCTCGTCCCTCGCCGCGGCCACCCGGCTCCTCTCCTCCTCCCCCGAAGTGAGTTGAGCCTTCAAAACGACTCTGTCCTCTTCCCAAAATCTCTTCTTCTCCTCCAAGGAAGAGAGTTGAGCCCGTAAGATGTCCTTCTCTTCCTTGGCATCTGAAAGTTCAGCCCTCAAAACACGGACCTGCTCGCGAAGATCCGTCACCTCCCGATCCAGCGTTAGGGAAGTCGAGCCAGCTGCTCAACACATTTATGCATCGCAAAGGCGTACACCAGATCCCTCACACAGCTACGGACGAGACGGGCTGATAACTCTTTATTATCCAACGAATCTATAAGTTTCTCGGCCGTAGGGGGACGACCTTCTCGGAAATATGAAGAGCCACATCGAGGTCCCCAATCGACGCAGTCTCGTCCAGACGGATAATGGACACCCACTTCCTAGCGCCGGTCGCCCGCTCTTTCCTTTGGCCTTTCTCCCTCTCCTTTTCCTTCCCCTTGCCTTTATCTAAGGGGCAGGGTGGTCGGTTGATAACGTGAACGGTTCTCTTCCTCTTGAGAGGCGGCTCCTCCTCTTCTTCCCCCTTTTTTTCTCCTTCCTCCTCTACGGCCACTAGGCCCTCACCCGCCGACCGGGTCATCATCGCTGGCTGTTCAGGGACGGCCGCTAGAACGAGCGTTACGGACGGCTCGGGAACAGTGGGCAGAGCAACACCCTGCTCGGGAACAGCAGGCTGAGCGACATCCGCGCTGGCCTCCCTCTTCTTGCCTTGCTCCCTTGTCTTTGAGGGCTTAGCAGCTTTGCGCCGGCCTCTAGTGGAGCTGGAAGACCCGCCGAAATCTATAATCCTTGCCATGGCTGCGCAAATATAAGAAACAGGTTAGAAACTGAAACCAACACTTATCAAGTTCAACAAATAGTTCAACCATAAGGAGTCAACCAGAGGGAGCAGTTTCTTCTCCTAGCCCGTTAATTAGGGGTGGGGGTCGATGTTAAGCGAACCGGCCGAGGCCCCCCCGCGATATCCCTGAATGAGGCGATCGAAGTCGTATCGACCGAGCGCCTTAATGCGGTTGACCACCTCCCATTCCTCTCTACTAAGGACCAGACTCGAGAGGTCATTCCATCGTTCGGCTAGGGGATATATCCATGGCCAGTATTCAAAAGCAGATCCTGGGGGCCTCACAAAAAAGTACTTCATCTTCTAAGATTGAACTTTTGAGGCTGTCCCAGCCGGGCAATAGCACGCATCCCTATATTGAAGATGAGGGACCCCAGCCCCGGTACTTGAACTCTAGTTCATTCTTAAAAAGTGGCGCAGGATTTCGACCGACGGGAGACGCCCGAATTGATGGCACAACAAGGCCAGACCGTTAATAAATCTCCAGCCGTTCGGAGGAATTTGGCTCGGCCTCAACTGGTAGGTGCTACATATTTCATTGATGATCGGGGCGTATGGAAGCTGCATACCGCCGACCGAGAAAAAGCTGTCCGAAACAGCGAAGTAGCCTCCCACATTGCTATGGATCTATTCCCTCTCGAAGGCTAGCCTGAGTCCCCATGACGTAGGGATGTTATTCTTGATGACTAACCGGCTCAATTCCCTCTCAGTCATCGTTGATGGGTCGCGCGGCGGCGCCTCAACAACCAGTCCATCCTTTCGGTCATTCACCGTGACTTGTTCAACCCCCCTCACCTCCGGCACTTCCATCCCTTCCGCCGTAATTTCAAGCGGCCTAATTATCGGCGAGGCACTTTCGACTGCTTCTCCCCTAGAACTAATCTCACCTCTGGGACTGGTTGACGACATGGTTATGAAAAAATGAAAAGTTATAGGATCAGGAGAGGAAGGAAGACGTACCTAAGATTAGTGATTGGGGTTTGGGATTTGAACAGCGGCGGAAAGAAAACTCCGATGATTGCAAACAAAGAGATGAGAACACAGAGATTAGAAGCGGAAAAAACAAATATACAGAACAAAAGATGGGAAGGTTGTCGATTCCCAAACTTATAGCATCCATTGAACGGGAGTACTAATCGATACTGGACGCGTGGCGATATCTGAGCCGAGGATGAACATGTGGCAAGATCTGAGCTAAGGAAAACTAGGGCTGTTAGAAATTCGAACCGGCGTGACAGTCGAAAGGATATGCATGACAGCATATGACAGCGCATGATAGCTGCACAGCAGTTAGAAAGACGCATCGTTTCAAATTTTAAATGTCGCCCAGAAGATATGTATCGTCTAGTAATAATTAGACCTAATGTTGCGACTAAACGTAGATATCCGATCGATCGCCACGGCATAGCGTGAGCCGATCGATTGCCCAGTCCTAGCGCGAGTCACCCGACCGGTCTTATCTCTTAGTAGAAGCTGTTACACAAAGGGCATTGATCTCCGACCGATCGACCTTATAGCGAGTCGTCAAACAGATGAGCCGCACAATCCTGATGTACTCCTTCGACCCTTCTCTTTGATCAGAGTCGAGGAGTAGGGGGCTTATGGTTGGGTCAGCCATACAAGGCCCAATTTCCAGGCCTAGACATCGACAGCCCAGTCGTAGGTGATCATCTCCCATGCAAACACCAAGACCTACGTAAAGACCTAATCCTAACAATTATCCCATATATAAGGTACTATTTGGCCATGATACAGGTACGACATTACAACCCTAATTTTTTCTACTATTAGCAACCAAAACTCTCTCTAAAAGACTAACCTGAGCGTTGGAGGGGCTTGCCGGTAATCAACCCCCGGTGCGCCTTATTTGTTTTGCAGGTATTCAACAGCAAGGTTTGCCAGAATTATGGACCCAGGTAGTAACGTTCAGCCCCTGCAAAATCTGACTAAACCAGGCTGTATTTCCATTGAACTTGTGGGATCAACGGGCAAATAGACAAATTTAAGGGCTTTCTCAGAGGTTAAGGCTTTGCTAAGTTATGGGAGTTTCAATTTCAATGATTGATATATTAAACTATAATCATAACTAGTGGAAGTAAGTACATAATGTGGGTAAGGACGTTGCTTAATAAAAAGGGAACTATAAGGTGATGAATACCTAATAAAATATGGTTTTCAAAGTTTATGGAACTAAGATAACGAACAAAAAATGTTTCTTGTTGAGTCTCGCGCGGGCAATGCGTTGTAAATCACGAAAACTTCACGTGCAAATCTGACCTTGTTGTCCAGTACATCATGGCTAATTTTCAATTTGGCATAGGGTACAACGACACAACCTCTGACATAGACTCTTTAAGCGAGGCTGGTAACACTTTGATTGCAGTGCACTTCAGAGACTACTTTGATTATGTGAAGTTCATTATGTCTACTGTTCAGTACCAGTTGTTTTGTACTTCGTTACTGTTGACATAATAAGAAAAGTCTGCTAGCTGTAACTAATTAACTTGGCCTTTTGGGTACTAAGTTAACAGTCATCAGGTAACCCACATGAACGACGGACAGAGAAAAGAAATTGAATTTACTATGTCACTTCATCTACTATGCGATTCCTTCTGCGCAAGGCTCTTAGGGGATCATAACTAGACAATGATTTTTGAAGTGGAATCAATTTGATCCCTGATAATGATGTACGTCTAAGACATGAAGACAATAACGTTCCGGTGAGGCACTAATACCATGTTTAATAGATTGATGCATTCCAGCAAACTTACGTTACCTAAATGATAGAAACAACTAAGTGCATGTGTTATTTTGGGGTCAAGCGGTACATGTAGAATCTAAATATCCAAGTGTCATGTGCCACACATAAGTTAAAGCCTACAAATAGCATCTCAAATATCTTGTCCTCGCCTTAAAAAAGGTTGAAAAGAAGCAACAAAATGCTGGTGAGCTCTTGGATCGATATTGACAGCTTACAGTGTTGAAAGGGAGATTAGAATAATATTATTTACAATGAGGTTGAATGGGAGTTGGTGCCCTTGGTGAAATGGGAGGAACAGGAACACGAGACCAAGCAAGTTGTTGCTGGCTTTGAGAGAGATTTTATTTGACTCAAACTCTTCTTTTAATAACTTCTTCAGATTTTTTTTTAATATTTAATTTAAAACTTAGATATTGAAATTCTTGGAAATGTTGGATGCCCTAATGTTTGCCACACTAGTAATCAAGGGAATCTTCAGATTTTGCAGCTGCCGAAGATAACTTGGGCATCATCAAGACCTCTGTGTCATACAATCTGAGCAAACTTTCGATCTGGATTCAAGTTTGTAGCAGATCTCAGGCGTCATCAGTGTTGGTGGGACTTATTCTCATCCGGTCTGTTGCCAACGTTACATTGTAACATGAATTCAACTAATTCCAGTTCTCAAAACTCATTAATGTCTTGACCTTCACCTTCAATGTTTGTTCACTGCCAATTCTGGGAAAGCAATCTGTGGTTTCACTGTTATTATACCTTTAGAAAACGAAGAATTTAATTTGATTGATCTAAAATGAGAAATTGGATGCACAAAAACATCATGTTTTTGTGATAAAAGATAATACCACTGAGACAGATTTGTCATCTAATTAATATTGTTAGAAGGGTCTGTCACGCCCAATCTAAATCCTACAAATCATGCAAAAAGAAATGTGCAACTAATGTTTGGATAACTAGAAAAGAAAAACATTAGATCAAGTGGGTGACAACACCCAACATCTTATCAAGCCATTGTTGCATCTCAATATGTCCCCGCACATGGAAGGTTTAACATTGGAGTCAAAAGAATGAGCTCATTATAAATCTTTAAACTTGTTAAAGGTAGTTAACATGGATTCTTATGCAGGATTCAAATACCCTAAATGCCTGTTTATGTGGATCCGACGGACAGCTGAGGAGGAAAGCATTTTAAAAAGATGAAAAAGAGGTCATCATCATACGACGAATATACCATAAAAATTTGTCACCTTATTGAAGTAATGGCCGACCCATCTTGCTGGTGGGTGACGCTTACACGATTTAGGATATAGAGTGTGACAAGGCAAAGCAAAGAAAGAGACAGATAATAGAAATGGGACTATGCTTGTATTCATGATTTCTTTTCTATCGCATAATTTTTTTCCTTCGACTGTAAGGGTATGGTGCACAAGTGGGAGTGGGGTCAAGATGACAGTGTCGGGTGGGCTTAGGACACTGCACGCTCTTTCATGGCCCATCGTTGGCTCTTTTCTAGACCACTGTGACATAGGACCACACTCTCGTTACTATATAATACAAACCTTCGTTGCACTTCTCAATCCAAACTCAAGCCTAAGTTTATCGTACCTCAAACCCCGGAAAACACACGCTTTTCTCTCTGTCACTGACTCAAAATTCTCTCTTTCCCGGAAATTCTTCAGCTAGTTCAAAAATAAAGATGAAGATGGGTAGTGCTAGCATGGGAAGCGCAAAGAGAAGGTTATCAAGCAGAGGACTAGGAGCTGTGCTCAGAGAGCAAAGGGCCAGGCTTTACATAATAAGGAGATGTGTGGTCATGCTTCTTTGTTGGCACGAGTGAGCTAACTGGTGATAAGGAGTTCATTTTCCTTTTTTCCTTTTCCCACTTCTTTTTGGCTTTTCTTGGTGGAGTGTACATAGCTGCTGCTGCGGGACATGGCTATTTAACAAATTTTGATATAAATTAGCCTTATGGGCTTAGATGTATCCATCGATCGGATGGTATGAATTAGAACTTCTTTATGATCTAACCAATGATGCTTCCTGATGTTCATTCATTTCTGTCTCTTCCAAGTTATTGTCTATTCTTTTGTAAATATTTCCACGGCTATCCAACCCCTTTACATGTTAAGGACTTACCCTTTGGAGGGACGTTTAGCCATCATTGAATAAATTAAACTAAATCAAGAGCTTTAGCAACTTCTTAAGTTTTTATATCTTTCAGGAGCCTTAAAAATTTCCTGCAAGGAGGTTGAAATGGAAAGGATTTACGATAACCCCACAATCCCAAGTCCCAACTTTATTTTGTGTGGCAATTGGCTAGTAGCTGCCCGCCAACTGAGAAAGAGAGGCTCTTCCTTTGCCTGTGAAATATAGTGCAAATCAATTAATGATAGATGTGAAAATACATGGAAACTGAACGGAAGAAGTGACGCGCGTTGATGGTTTTTTGACTCTTCTATATGTTTCCCAACTTCGGAGCTGTCCTTGGCTTGAAGTGCCTACGGCTTGAAGTAATCCAAGAAAGAAATGGCTGTGTAATCTTGCTCCTAAAGGAAAAGCCAGTTCCAAAAAATTGTATTCCGATGCTTATCCTCTTGTTAACCAATCCTTGCTTGTTGCTACTTTTTGCAAGTCAGTTGCAATAATCAGTTGGCATATTAGAAAACTCTCATATTATTGAGGAGTGTCACGACCAATTAGAGTTTCTGCTAAATCTGTTTCTACTCAAGAAGGCTATATAAAATTAGCAAGTCGTGTGATTAGTAGTGTATTTAATAGGAATTTTTAACTCAAGAAATGTATTTTGACATTAATGAGAATAAGTTTTAATATTTATTATATTATGATATTGGGAGTAAAATTCAAATATCTTTCATTTTTTGTCCAGCTGCAGATGTTAGTCTAGTCCAATTATTAGATATCACATAAACGAATTCTATTTGTCATACTACATATATGATATAAAGAAGTTAAAAGACGAACAACATTAGATGGAATGACTGGTGTGAATGTGATGAGCCAGCATGTAGGCCCTTTAATCATATGAAGTGAGGTTTAGAGATATTTATAATGATTGCTGCTATTTAGTCTTAAATTTATGTGTCGCTCCTACTTTGCATGAAATGCAAACTTTTTCAAGGGTTAGCTCCGGAAAGTGTTCAATTAGACCTAATTATTGGATGCAATTTTGCTTTTCCACCAAAAAGGAAAATGCCCTTACACTCGCTCAATGCTATATATTATTTAGTCGGCCCCTTTGACTGCTCTGACAAGAACTTGTAGTAACCTTAAATTAACGTTAATCAAGTTAAGAAGTTGTTAAGCAGCCTCCCTTCTCAATCTTGTCTTGATTCGCTTGTCTACAACCAAACAGCATTAGGGCATAATAAAATCGTGGAGATAATGTGATTAACAATGAAAGAAGTGCCACAACACGCCCTCCTTTTGTCCTCTGTGTTTTTGGATCATCTTACGGCAGCTGCTTGCTTTGATGCCTTTTCGTGGTCAAACTCTTAACTCAATATGTGGGGAAAGAATTATTGGGTTACAACCGATATCACAAGTGCCGCGTACGTGTGTAGTAAAGATCAAGACTGTTCTGCTTCCAATAGTATTCGCATTTTGTTTCTACTCCATCCCATCATTATAAATCAGAAGTGAACCGAGCTACTGTTCTAGCATTGTGGATTTGGTATGCATAAAACTGCAATATATTTGGCGGAAATGTACTGACATTTAAAACCTTTTCCTCCAATACATTTTATTAAACGCTCACCATATTGGAAGTGAAACTCTGAAATTTGGACGTACTTTGGAAAAGCAAATTAAAACGAATCAACCTTACCTATCTTGACATAAACTTTACAGTTAGGGACTAGATGTGTTATTTCATTTTTATTGGTTAGAGAAAGAAGAGAGTAGAATCTCCTAAGCAAGATATAAGATATAGGCAGAAAAGACGATGTCATACTTCATTTAAATTGTGGCATAGACTGAGACATCACCTGAGATTCTTATGTTTGGTAGTCTCCTACAGTAGGTGAACAAAAGAATTGCTAAAAATTCATTACTAGAAAACAGAACAGTAAAGACAAAGTTACCGCTGGCTGCAAAACATGTTAGTTTGAAATATGTGAAAACATCACGGCTGTAATTTCCAAGGTGGGTACCGGTGAAATTGTGATTTTTTTT
The DNA here is from genome assembly GCA_027478595.1 of Erythroxylum anguifugum. Classification (NCBI taxonomy): domain Eukaryota; kingdom Viridiplantae; phylum Streptophyta; class Magnoliopsida; order Malpighiales; family Erythroxylaceae; genus Erythroxylum; species Erythroxylum anguifugum. The sequence goes on from JANIPN010000003.1 coordinate 35,185,055, forward strand.
TCAATAGTGTCGATTGTGGGACAAAGCTGACAGGTCTACAGCAACTAGAATTTCCAAATCCAATCCTATATTCTATCGTCGGCCACATAAGGAGGTGCCAACTCTCACGAGGTGAAGTCTAAACCGAAGAGACAGAGAAAGAAAACTGGTCAAAATGGCAGCTTTAGCGAAAGCCCACGTGCGATTCCTAATCCAGAACCCCACCAGCACCACCATGCATGTCTCTCAGTCTTTTTTGAATGGGAAAAGACAAAAGGAAAATAAGAGGTCGGCCCTCAATTATTGTACCATCCTACTTCTACATGGGCCACTTCAATTGAGTTCATATATGAAGCTTACCAAATAATAAATAATTAATCCTATGTTAATATGTTGCATTGAGTCCTTGGAGCAAAAAGGTTGAATCTCCAACTCAAAGGGCCCCCCACACTCCGGCCCGATGAAACAATTGGGAGGATGTAAATCAGGTACTCAGCGGCCCGCTAAGGGGGAGGTGAGCAACCCATAGGCCTACAAGGAGCCCACCCTCAAAGCCCACAAGGGACTCAAGAATGTTGCTCCCACACTGCAAACCGTGGGATTCGAACCTTGCACCTTGGAGCAAATCTACCCCTCCGGAACCAACTGAGCTACGCCCTGCGGGCAAATGTTGCATTGAGTCCTGTTTTGATGGCAGATAAGAATAACCTCCCCAGTCACAGTGAGCTTGTAGCTCAACATGCGTTAAGAATACTCTTACATACTGAAGCTAGCTTCGATCTGGGTCACTGGATGGGCCACAAAAAAAAATCTACTAAAAACATCAAGTTGTTTCCGATATTTAAAAGTTATTATACGGATTAAGCCTCCATCTTTTTTTCTAAATTGTACACATTTTATCTCAACTACTGTATGCTTTTTCATAATGGACTATTACACACTTGTAAGAAGTTTGATCTATTAGCAGATGAATTTAAAGTCCGTTTAGAAGTTAGTTACTAGTCACGTATGTTAGTCTACCTTAACTTAGGATCAATTATGTAAAAGTAGAGTTAGTTGCTGATTTGTTGGTCATACAATCATGCTGCAAACTTTTAGGAGTTTTAGTTGAATTAGAGTCTTATTTAAATGGTATTCAAGACAAGTTCTTGTGTCAGTTTCTAAATCTATCAATAAAATTTCGTTTTCCTTCACGTTTCTTGTCTGTTCTTATTCTTTTAAGCTTCCAATTAGTATCAGAGCCGCGTTTGAAAATCCCTTCCGAACAAATGGCTATAAATGAAAACTTTGTCTAACCTTCAATCCCTTGCTTTGATGGGCATTACTATGATCAAATTAGCATATTGATGGAGAAATTCCTAAGGTCGAAGGAGTACTAGACCGTTATGGAGTTCGGAGTTCTTAAGCTAGCTACAGGTAATTCACAAAAGACTGAAGCAGATAGCTTGAAGTTGAAGGATTCAAATTCCAAAATTATTTTTTCTGGGCAGTTGATGAAATTGTGCTTGAAACTATTTAGCATAAGGAGATGTCAAAGTAAATTTGGGATTCTCTAAAGAAGACATACCAGGGGAACGCTAAAGCCAAGAGGCAACAATTGCAAAGTCTCAGGGTTGAGTTTGAGACTTTGCAGATTAAACTATAGGAATCAGTTTCAGATTACTTCTCTAGGACAATGGTGATTACAAACAAGCTCAGAATCTATGGTGACAAAATTGAAGACATCACCATCATCGAAAAGGAGCTGAGATCCTTGGCAACAAAATTCAATTTTATTGTCACAGCCATAGAAGAGTCACATGATCTGGACGAGATGACGATTGATGAGTTGCAAAGCTCATTGCATATCCATGAGTATTATGAATATTGACCGAAACATTACATACAGGAAGAAGAAGTTGGAAATGACATCGAAAGGTTACGTATTAATAAGTAACCAAATACGTATCGTATCGATAACGATTATAACAACCCGACCACAGGAGAAGACACGTGTCCTTATCTAGGAACTTCTTGTAATGTTATTAGTAGCAGTTGTAATGGAATTTTATGGAATCAATGAAAGATTACGAATGAAATTATCTTCGTACTCTCTCTCTTTAAATTGTTGACGTTTTAAAATGTGATACAGGAAGAGTGTGTGAGAGTAAGAATTTTCACAGCATCTAGTATTAGAGCAAACGAACCTTGGCTAGATTCAATGACATAAAATACATGAAGAGCGAAAGTACGTCACTTGGAAGAAAGCAAGAGGAATCTACTGGAAGCCCAAACATGACATGAGACAGAGATTAGTGACATCAAATCGCTGTTCTGATAACTCATGCAAAAGATGGGAAGAGAAAATACTGAAACCACCATGAGAAATCTGGGAGATGGAGGACACTATATTATATCGATGAAGGTTAACAAAATTGAATTTCCGACGTTTAATGGAACAAAGGTAAGACACTGGAGCTATCAATGTGAGCAAATTTTCATAATGGATCACACATCCGAAGAAATGAAGATGAGGATAGCTTTGTTGCGTATGGAAGGCATAGTACAAGAGTGGCACCAACTCATGATTAGAAATCTAAAGGAAGGGTAAGTGATGAAGTGGGAAGAACTTTTAACCATGCTACGATAGAGGTTTGACGAGGACATACTTGAGGATCTTATAGGTGACCTGAAGAAGTTAAAACAAGAAGGATCAGTGTTAGACTACTGTAATTAATTTATTTGATAGATATTCAATCATGCTCTTATTGCCCGAAGATTACTTAGTAAGGTTTTTCTTGAAAGGTCTAAGACTAGAACTGGAACCTGCGGTTAAAATGACAAACCCTCAAATGCTCCATCAAGTGTACACCCTAGCACATAAGCAGGAAGCGATCGTAGCAGCTATTATCTTAGTATACTTCAAAAAAGGAACTAAATTTGGAGGCCTAATAGAGGGAGAGGCGATACCCCCATATAAAAGGATAAGCCACACAATAATGGTTCCATTCGGACCCCTTTCAAAGGTCAAGTTATTACCCACACTAGGGAATTAAGGGAGTAGCAACAGACCTGGCAACTATAGAAACTCATAAGGGACAAGAACAATGAGCAGTAAGGAGTTTGAGGAAAAGAGGGCTAAGGGTTTATGCTTCTGGTGTGATGAGAAGTACTCTCCAAGGCACCATTGCAAGGAGAAACAATTTCAATTATACATGGTGGAAGATGACGAAGCTGTTGAAGATGAACCTACAAGCGAGGAGCCAAAAGATAGAGCAACCTTTAATCCCTAACATCTCACTTGAAGCAATGTAGGGATTAAAAGACCAGACGAAATATAAACGACTAAGAATCATAGGGAGTCGTCAAATGAAGCCCCTACACATCCTCATTGATAGCGGGAGTACCCACAATTTTTTAGATGAAAAGATGGCCCAAAAAGGGAGCATAGAGGTAATGGACATAACTCCTTTAAGTATTACTATAGGAATTGGCCTTAAACGAGGGTGTAGATAAGTATGCAAGAATTTTGTATGAAAAATGCAAGGGCTATAGTGATAAGGATATCTATCATCTGATACTTGATAAGCGTGATAATGATCTGATCTGTTGTAATCTCTATCTACTGTAATCTCTTGTAACTGTTCACGCTTATCTTTATAGCTTGTATCTGCGTATATAATGTATAGAAGTCTGCTGTGAATAATAGTACAATCTTTATAGCATATATTGCTTTTATATGGTATCAAAGCTAAGACTTAAGCCTAACAGCTGTTCTGTTCTTTTTCGTTTTTTTACCATGTCCACACCTCCACACCACACAATTGTTTCTTCTTGTACCTTTGAACTACCGATGTCTTCTTTACCAAACGTTGTTACCCAATTGCCTATCAAACTCAACTCCACGAATTATTTGTCGTGGCAAGCTCAACTTATGCCTTTACTTCACAGTTATGACTTGGCAAAACATATCGACGGCACTGCAATAGCTCCTTTATGTTCTCTTGATAATGATCTGCCCAATCCTGAATTTTTATCCTGGTTTCGACGGGACCAGCTTATTCTCAGTTGGATTATTGCCTCTATTTCAGAAGGTTTTATTCCACAAGTCATTGGTGCTTCTACTGCACGATAAGCATGGCAGAAACTGTCTTCTGCATATGCTTCCAGTTCTAAAGCACAAATTAGAACCATTAAATCCAATTTTTATAGGCTGAAAAAGGACCACACGGAGACTATTACTACATATACTCAACGTGCCAAGGCAATGTTTGATCAGCTAGCTGCCTTACAAAGTCCTGTCCCTGAGGATGATCTTGTTCAGGTTATCACCAATGGCCTTGGCTCTCTCTATTGTCCATTTGTTCGGTCTCTTGAAAATCGACTTGATGTTGTTTCGTTTGACGATCTATACGGACTTCTCTTAAGTGAAGAAACTTCACTTGCCGTTGATTCCTTTGTCTCTGATATTGCACCTACAATGCTTTTTGCATCTGGTACTTCCAAAGGAACACGTACTGGCCGTGGTGGTCGTGGTGGCCATTCGTCTCGTGGTGGTCGTGTTGGCCGCTCATCAACTGATTATAGTCATTTGACCTATCACAATTGCAATGGTCTTGGTCACATTGCCCCTTAATGTCCTTCACCAAAATTCCAACGTCATACCAACCATTTACATCCTCAGCCCTCCACCAACCTGGCTGCCTTTATATCCCAACCTAATGCTCCCTGGATCTTGGACACAGGTGCCACCCATCACCTCACCCTTGATCTAGAAAATATGACCAACCATAATCTTTACACTGGTGGTGATGAGATCAAGATTGGAAACGGTAAAACACTCCTAATTATTCATATTGGAAGCTCTCTTTTTCAAAATGACTCTCTTAAATTTTCTTTACATAATTTATTGCATGTTCCTATTGCCATCAATAATCTCTTGTCAGTTTCAGCTTTTACACGTACTAACAATGTTTCCATTGAATTTTTTCCTCATCATTTTGTTATCAAGGATATCCGGACGAAAGAGTTACTTCTCAGCGGACCAACTAATAATGGCCTCTATTCCATGCTTCTTCAACTAGTTTTTCCTTCTTTGCTCCCTAAGGCAGTAAATTTAGCCAGTCTTTCTCTTTGGCATTCTCATTTAAGACATGCAAATTTGCGTTGTGTTCGTCAAGCTCTCACTCAAGCTAATATTTCAGTGTCGTCCAATACAATATCGGGTCTTTGTCATGCATGCTCGATTAGTAAGAGTCATAAGTTGCCTTTTCCTCAGTCTAGTTACAAAGCTGATGGCCCTTTAGATTTAATTTGTTCTGATTTATGGGGACCATCTCCTACTGTATCCATTGATGGAAAACGTTTCTATGTTTTATTTTATAATCATTTCAATAAATACTGTTGGATTTATTTTCTTTCTCACAAACATGAAGTCTTGAATGCTTTCATCAAATTTAAACATGTCGTGGAAAAATTTTTTGGTCGATCTATTAAACAATTTCAATCTGACTGGGGTGGTGAATTTCAAGCACTTACTAAATTTCTCAGTGACAATGGCATTATTCATCGTAGTTCTTGTCCAAAAACACCAGAACAAAATGGGTGTGCTGAACGTAAACATAGACATATTGTTGAAACTGGTTTCTCCCTTTTACATCATTCCTCTGTTCCTTTGTAATATTGGAATTATGCTTTTGATACTGCGATTATATTATCAACATATTACCTACCCCAATCTTACAAAATCGCAGTCCTTATTACTCTTTATTTCACACTCATCCAAATCTCAATGAGTTAAAGGTTTTTGGCTCTCTTTGCTATCCATGGTTACGTCCATATGCTGCAAATAAATTAGCTCCTCGCTCCTCCAAATGTGTTTTTATTGGCTTTAGTAAAATTCATAAAGGATATTTTTGTTTGGAGTTATCTACCAGAAAAATCTATACTTCACAACATGTTTTATTTGATGAGCAGGTGTTTCCCATCAAAGATTCTTCAGCTGACCCAGCTATTACCGTCCATGAGCCATCATCACCAGTACCCATTCTTTTGCCCACCCACCTTCCAACATTTAGACCCACCTCAAATCCCATTTCTCACCACCGACCCATCTCTCCTTTTCAACAACAACCACCATCTTCTTCCCCTTTGCCATCTACCAATGTCCCACCAACCTTACCCACATCTCCATCTTTTTCCCTTCCACCCGACATTTCCACCGTTCCTCACTCACCCGATACCCCACCACTACCCACCCCAGCTAATACCGATTTTTCTGGCCTTCCTTTGGTTGTTGATCTCATACAGTACCCTCCACCTTTCTCCTCATCCTCTCCTCCAAGCCATCGACGACACCACATAGTCACTAGATCCATGACTGGTTCTTTGAAACCAAAGGCTTTGATTGCTGAATTTTCTCACCCAATTGAGCCTAGTTGCTTCTCCAAAGCTTCTCAGCACCCTGAATGGTGTCAGGCAATGGCCGAAGAATATGTGGCATTGATGGATAATCAGACGTGGCATCTCGTTCCTTCTATCAATACTCAGAATCTCATCGGTTGTAAATGGGTCTACTGTATCAAACACACAGCAGATGGAAAACTTGAACGGTACAAAGCCCGACTCATGGCAAAAGGCTACAACCAACAACTCGGAATCGACTTTCATGAAACATATAGTCCCGTGATCAAACCAGCCACAGTTCAACTTATTCTCTCTCTTGTTGTGACAAATGATTGGCTGGTTAAGCAACTTGATGTGTCAAATGCTTTCCTTCATGGAACTCTCGATGAGGAAGTTTTTATGAAACAACCCCAAGGCTTTGTCAATCCAGATTTTCCACATCATGTTTGTCAACTCCGCAAGTCCATATATGGCTTACGGCAAGCACCACAACAATGATTCTCATGTCTGAAATTCCCTTTTACAACTTGGTTTTCAAGGTTCCAAAACAGATGCATCACTGTTCTACCTCAATCAAAATGGTGATAAATTATTTTGTCTCATCTACGTTAATGATATCCTTTTTACTGGCAACAACACAACAACCATACAACGGATTCTCATACAGCTTCGTTCTGAGTTCAAGCTTAAAGATCTTGGTAACCTCTCCTATTTTCTTGGCGTTGAAGCTCAATGGACATCTGCGTGCCTACTATTAACACAACACAAGTACATTGATGATATCTTACAAAAAGCTCACATGTAGGATGCCAACCCTGTGTCAACACCTGCTTGCACCACCCTCAAACATTCAACCTTTTCTGGTAGTTCCGTTCAAGATCCAACACTGTATAGATCAATCGTTGGTGGTCTTCAATATTTGTCTATGACAAGACTTGATATCTCCTTTTCTGTGAATAAGGCTTCACAATTCATGTATGATCCGCGAGATCAACATTGGCAAGCCGTTAAACATATTTTACGTTATTTGAAGGCCACTTCTGCTCATGGCTTACTTATCAAGAAGTCCTCCTCCACTCAACTTTTCGCCTACAGTGACAGTGATTAGGCTGGCTCCATTGATGACAGAAAATCAACAGGTGGCTACGCTCTGTTTGTGGGATCTAATCTGATATCCTGGTCCTCCAAGAAGCAACGCACAGTGGCACGATCCTCCATAGAAGTTGAGTATCGAGCTCTTGCGTTTGTTGTCCAAGAACTTCAGTGGTTACAATCTCTACTCCATGAAATTGGGCAATCTTGTTCACAACCTCCCTTACTTTTTTGTAACAATCTTAGTGCCACATATTTAACAACTACACCAATTTTTCACTCCCGTTCCAAGCATTTGGAGATTGATTTTCATTTTGTGCGTGATAAATGAGCTCAGAAAGAACTTCAAGTGCGCTACATATCTACTACAGATCAACTTGCTGATGGATTCACGAAACCTTTGCCCAAAACCCGCTTTCTTCATTTACGGGACAAGTTGTCTGTTGTTTCACCCTATAGTCAACTTGTGGGAGGGTGATAAGGATATCTATCGTCTGATACTTGATAAGCTTGATAATGATCTGATATGTTGTAATCTCTATCTACTGTAATCTCTTGTAACTGTTTACGCTTATCTTTATAGCTTGTATCTGCGTATATAATGTACAGAAGTCTGTTGTGAATAATAGTACAACCTTCATAGCATATATTACTCTTATATATAGTTCTCTACAGACGTGTTGATCATCTAGTTAGGAGGTAGTGACATGGTTTTAAGGGGTTTAGTGCTTGATTACTCTTAACGATGTATTGTGTAAATTCAACTCTCAACTCTGAACTCTCTTAACTTTGAATTTTTGATTTTACTGTTTTCATACGAGAATTTTGAAAATATTTTACAACATTGATTTTCAGTAGTTTTGTGAAAAGAACAACTTTCTTTTAACGAAATCGTTTAAAAGGGGATTAACGAAAAAGAATACACAATTCAACCAACCCTTCTTATGCATTTGTATTTTGTGTATTAAGTGTTGTATTAACGTGTGATTCACTTCAATTGGTATCAGAGCTTGGTGTCCAAGGATCACTGTAAACAAGTGTGGATCAAGATTCATGGCAGAATCACATATATACATAGCTGAAGGTGCCTCATTCACTAGACCTCCGACGTTCAACGGAGAAGACTATCACTACTAGAAAGATAGGATGCGACTGTTTATCGAATCTACTCATATTGACCTTTAGGACATAATAGAGAATGGACCATACACACCTGTAGGTGAAGAGGGAAATCCTATTCCACGAATCAGATGGACTGCTGATCAAAAGGCGAGATTTCAACTAAACTCTAAGGCAAAGTTCTTTTTGAGTTGTGCCTTAAGCAGAAGTGAGTACAATAAAGTCCACGGATACGATACTGCGAAGAAGATGTGAGATGCGTTATCCATCGCACACGAAGGTAGTTGGAAATCATACATGCCATTAATTAATTAGCATTCATATCTTACTAACATAAAGATAATCATGAAACCTACCTTAAACTAGCTTAATCCTTGCTCAAAGATGCTCTTCCTCTTGTTCTCCTTGCTCTCTTTGAACT
>JANIPN010000003.1:35208530-35225863 GCA_027478595.1 Erythroxylum anguifugum
GAAACTTTTGCCGGTAAACAAGCCATAAAATAAAGGAGCAACGAGGAGTATTATATTTGGACCATACCAAATTGTACTATGGTACTACCGGTAATGGAGGTAGCAAGATATGATAGGCTGACGTATTGGTAGGGCGCTTAGTGGGGCTTGCTAGCCATTCCAAGTTGTCTGCTAAGGACCTATTGGGTAAGTACACTGGTGGCTCCAGGTGTCTGAGCAGGTCCAAGGAAACCTCCCTCCAGTGTCAAGCATCATTCAGTATAACTTCAGAGACACGTGCTGTGAGTGGTAGCTCCGATCCATTGATGTCTCTAGGGGTGGACAAGGTCCGGAAAATACCTCGTGGATGTCATGGATCCTGCCAGAAAAGAGTTGACTCCTATCCTTATGTTGATTGACTAAAATCTCTTTCTAATCAAAACTCCTAAGGACACATTACTTTGTTTTGTGATTTGTTATTATAGGTTTGGCCTTAACCCAAAAGATCTATAAGGCTCTATCTTTAGGATTTCATGGAATTCTTATTGGTCATATTGTGATCTATTTGTATAAATAATCTCTCCATCTAATTGTGCAAAATTCAAAATTGAATTAAAACATTGGAAAATTTCAACTCAACACAATATAATCATAAAACTTAGAAGCACCTTTTATAAGTTAATCTAATATTCAACCTAATTTTATTTTATTTTAATTTCTTAGTTAAAATTTTCTACTAATGTTATTTAATCATTCTTTTGTAGGCAAATTTTTTTAATTTATTAATATTTACCTTACCAACCTTACATATATTTGGGGAAAATTTCTCTACTTGAATTTTCTTTCATGTGTACTTTAATCATCTCACTTGTCTAACATTAAGGATAATGTCATATTTAAGTGTGGGGTATGAATTTCTAGGAATTTAAATCTTTTAGTTTTATGCTTAAAGTTTTCTATTTTTAACTTTCTTTTTGTTTTGTGTTTAGGATCTCATTAGTTACTTTAAGTTGATAACATAATTTTTATATGATTATTGGTTTATATTGGTTATTAAATGTTAAGTGTATAATATGATTAAGTGGTTGCCAAACAAACATGACTTTGTGAATGCTAGGAAACCGTATTCATTAAGTAATAATACTTTGATTTGACATGAGTTACTATGTGAGAAATTGAGCTAAAATGTAAAATCTTTTCTTTTAAATAAGGATATCTTCTTTCATTGTAAATTTTTAGGACTTACATTTCATATTTTTGAGATTCCATATAAGATATTTACAAGCATTAAAATGAGTTACTTAACATTTATGTTTGAGCCAAATTACCAAGATTTTGTACATTAAACCATTAGTGGTCCCCTTTGAACCTTGTATAAAATTTTAGTCCTTTTCTTTTAACCCTTTCCCAAAAATCCTTGAGCTTAAAAGAAAATTAAATAATTACTCCTCAATTTGTGATGAGCATAGCTTTTATTTGTGACTTAGGGTTATTGGAGATAGTATGCAAAGAAATAAGTGCTAGGGGAGATGGTAATGTTTATGAAGATAGTAATATAGAAAGGAAAAAAATCATGCTAAATCAAATCAAATTAAAAAAAAAAGAAGAAATATTTTTTTTGGCTCAAATTGATTGATATAAGTTTTGTGTACTTAAAAAGAATGAAGGGATATGGTTGGTTGCAAAGATACAAGCAGTTAGTAGAGTAATATATTGATATTTCTCTTGATTAACTTGCTTTTGTTTAACTACTTACGAATATTTATCTTTCTATATTATGTTCCTTTGTTAACTTACTTATACCCTTTGGCCTCTATAACCAATTCAAAGCCATTTTGATTTTTGTTTATATATATTTGAGTAGTGAAGATTAGATGACTTTGTAAGCATATGATAAGTTTAATTTCATAAGAAGATCATGAGTGTACCTTACCCAAAATTTTTAATACGTGGTAAATGAGTGATACTTTGTTAGGAAAAGTCAAGTTGAAGTATTAGAGCTTGATAAAGGAGGTATAATAGGGTTTGCATTGTTTTATTTTTATAATGATTCATATAAGAAATATTATATGTTTAAATTTTACAATTTAATTAAAGGATGAGATTTTTACATCTTGTGCTATTAGTTATTAAGTTAAATAATGTATGCATGTCAATGTTTGTGGGTATTAATCTAGTAAACCCTCAGGAAACTATAACTCCTCCACTATAGACATTAAAGGGTTTAAAGGTTTATGGGATATGCTAAATATCACCATATACCTAAGAAAGTGGAATTATTTCTTGTTTAGTTACTTTAGTCTAAGTGGTTATGATGACTTGTTGTCAACTGCTTGAGAATAAGCAATAGGTTAAGTGTGGGGAATTTGATAAGACTATATTGTGTATGTTCAAGGGCTAAATTAGTTTGTAATTTAAAACTTCTACAATATACTTTATATCAAATTATATGATGTTTAGTTCTTGACTTTTAGGTGATAATTTGAGGTATGATTCTGGATTTAAGAGTAACTTTCTTTATAGTTGTTTGATTAAGGAGAAACTAGAGTCAGTTGAAAGTTAGCACAAAAAAAAACTAACTTTAGAAAAGGCATCAAAGATTAACTTAAACTTGAAAATGTGAGAAATTAGAGGAGAATAGGGAAGAAGCCTAAGACTAACACTAGTTACAAAGCTGAGTCTGACTTCAGTTACAAGTTGTTTATATTAATTTTTAATCCGTAAGTATACCAATGCTAGTATGGGAAGTGTGTTAGGCATCGAACTCATGATCTAAAATTTGAGGATGTTTGAAAACATAATTTCAATCAACTTAGGATTCTATTATGTAACCTTAACTATAAATACTCTTATTAGGGTAAACTTAAGGGATTTTGGCGAGGTACATGGCAAACAACTTGTGTCTTTAGGTATTCTCTTAGGGTTTGTTAACATCTAGGAGGAATTTGGAGCAAGATTAGAAAGAGATCAACCTCAACTTAGGTGCAATTAGGGATTTCGTATTTTATCTTTTCTTATTTTCTTTCTTTTATGTTAAGATTGATTCTTTTTGTTTTCAATATATTGAGTAATTAAATCCCTAGCTAGGGTTAGGATGTAATTTATGTTGGATATTTCAATTATTAATGCCTAAGTTACTATCATTTACTTGAATTTATTCTCTTTAATCTTAATTGGTGAATTTATGTTTGATCACTATAGATTTAGTCTATGAATTTATATAAAAGACTAAGAACTGAGAAGTATAACAAAGGATAATAAACATCTAAATTTAGGGATTGGGGTATCATAGAAAAAAAAGGTGATGACTAATAGATTAACTATACTTAATGAATTTGATTAGGTGTTGCGCATCGAAGGGTGGTGATTTCTTAATCGAATATTCTTATGTGCCTTAAGAGAGGGCATAGGTACATTAGTTTAATTGTTATTTTAACTTAATTTGATAATCAAACTTGCATGATAATTAAAATTTTACATAAGTGAACTTCAAAGCATGTATCCATCTTAATTTCTTTTTTTAATATTGAATTACATTGTTTTCATGAGACTCATAATTTATATTTTTTCTTTCAAATTCTTGTTTAGTTGTGCTGTGTTGTTTGACTAGCATTAATAAGTCTGACAATTATAGCCCATATAGGATCAATATTATGGAATATTTCAGTTTCTATTAATTATTATAATCAATTTTGTGCACTTAGAAATAAATTCAATCAAATTAAGGAAACAATTATAGCCTTGAGGGTTTTTTATCAAAGCCAGCACAAGAGCAAAACTAGCTTGGAACTTGCCTGAAGAAGCTATGTTTCTATATATGTAAAGCTTTGAACTCAAAGTGTCTAAGTAAAAATTGGTAGTTTAACAAGTTTCGAGTATTTTGTTGATGGTTAGTAAATAGGTACAAGTATTTTGTTGTAGGGTGGTTTGGATGGGGTCCTTAATATTGATCCAAGACATCCCCTCTAGTCATGCTTCTATCCTTTTTCGATAATTCGTTCACTTGTTTTTCGAAAAACACAACAGGTTGTTTTTAAAATATGGGGCTCTAATTCTTAACTTGCGTCTAGTTAATAAAAACTCCAAGCACAGTAACATTATTCCTTTTACATGAAGTAACACTAATTAATTCCAATATATCTACTTCTATTATAAGATACTATATATCATATGGGGGAAAATTGATGTCATTAAATTAAACTAGAAGAAGAATGGTAGCCTGTCCTTCATCCAAAACATTAATAATCTCGTATAAATGCGCATGAGCAGCAATTTAACTAATTGTACAGAAATCTTGATAAATACAAATGCAGACAGGTAATTATGTTATATGATCACATGCAATTGTAAACAGTTGCAATTCGTGGACAAGCATGGAACAATACTTACAGAATACTCAATAAAGTCGATATATATATATATGAACTGAGGTAGAGGATGTAGATATAAATATAATATGGTCAAAGACCATATTATATTTATATGTACATCCTGTACCTCAGTTCATCATATCACCAACTCTTTGCGAATTGTGACCCACAGAACATGCATGCCTCATTAGGGTTTTGGTTTGCTCCTTTTCTTTTTTCCTTGAATATTGATTTTAGCTAAGGTATGTGAAATGATGAAAGAACATCAATGGACTTGTAGGGAAAGAGAGGAATAAAATTCGTCACTGTGCTTATGATGATCCATAGTTCCACCAAACTGACGACAGTAGAGAGAGAGAGAGAGAGCATTTGTTTGGTCTACTAGAAAGGTTAAAAACAACACAAGATCTTTTTCGTGGGAAGAGAAACCTTATCTCAAGACCTAACATAGAAAATAATGTAGGTGCGACTCTGCTCCAGTTTGTACGCATTTAAACTCTCTTTTCTCTGCTCTTTCCTTTCTACTTGTATACCATTGCCTCTCTCTAGTTTTCTCTCCGAACACCCAAAGCCATTTGTACGCAACAGACGCAACAGAATTGTTCCCACCCCCCAGTACCAACCGTAATCCACTATGCTCCATTTCGCGTCTCTTATATTTAGGAGTTATTCAAGTACACAAAACACACTATCATTACCTTCACGTACTAAATCCAAACAATACAGTAAACACACCAGGACATGACAACCCCCACAAGCAACGAAAAGAAGAGATAATGACCAGAAAGATTGTGTGAGAGAGAACAAAAATACGAGAGTCAGGAACTCTTAGTAAATTATAGAGCCCTGTGTTGTTGCTCAAGGATATTGATATTTGTTTTTTGTCTTTTAACACTACCTGAAGAAGACTCGTCACCATTGCTCTTCTCCATCACTGCTTTAAATGCTTCTTGGATTGAGCTGATGGAATACTGAGGATGGCATTGTTGTTGTTGTTGAGGATCAGTAACGTAACTCGATGAATCTTCCTCTCCAGTAACGAATAAAACATTCTTTACTCGCCCACCAAGTGTTGTAATCTCGGCTTTTAGTGTTCTTAAGCGTAGAGCTTTCAATGTCTTTATTAGATCAGGTAGCAGATCGGATCTGTCTTCACAGCAAAGTGATGCTTTGATCACAAACTTGCCATCTTCATCTGACGTATCGACTGTTAATTCATCGATTTCGGTTGGCACTGGACTTGTTTCGGCTATCAATGAAGTCTGTCTTTTTAGCTCTTTAACGTGTTGAATCACTTCTGCTAGCAATGAAGCTTTATCCGTCTAAAATCAAAAGCCAGAAAAAAGAAGCAACAAAATCAAGTAACTTAGTATCCATAATATTTTATGACTAAACGTACGTGTTACGAAGGAATAATGAAGTTAACATGACAACGTGAATTTAGAAAGCAAAAATAATGCCTTTGCGGATTAAGCATGAAGCCAGCAGGAGAACGTTATGTTTTAAAGGGTGCTTTTGTCTGACTGAAAAGAAAAGAAAAGATGGGATGTGAATGTTTTGCAGCCATGAACGACAATTCAATCATAAAAGCAGGATTTTAATGGTGGGGTTCATGTTGAAAAGGATTAGGGCATGAATATGTTATATAGGTGACTGACAAGAATGCAAATTTTGTCTGTGTTATATCTTTTCATCCTCTCTAATTACTTTGGCTGTGGACATCCGGCAGAAAATTTCCATGGAAGCTTTTCAACTGCACTTGGTTCCTCTTTATCATGTCAAGCGAGCGACACAATCGCTTATTCCCTTTGGTTTTGCCTTCCTCGGAACTACCACAAAGTACCAGAGAGGGAATAAACCAAAAGAGAAAGCAATAGTATTGAAAAGATCAAAACAAAAAAGAAGAGCTAAGAAAAGAAAAATGTAACAACCTTTCATATCTAAAGAATAGGTTTTTAAGACAAATTATAAGACCAGCCATCCAAATAGAATCTTTAGATGGATTGCCAGTGATCTTTTGAAAAGAAAAAGCGCTTTAATGAATAGCACAAAACAAAAAGGGCACGAATAAACAAGAAATAGTGATTGTGTGACATTCTTTGATATTCTAGACATCATGCTGTACCCGTGAGGACATTTTAAGAGTTTCACATCAGTGCGTCTTGTTATCAAACTCGTACTTGGATGTGTAATGAATGTGTATGATGATTTTTACTTACTTTGGTGGTGCTAGGTAGTAAGCTGCGGAGCTTAGCAAGGTGATTGTTGATTCTCTCTCGTCGTCTTCTCTCAGCTTCGCTGTGACTCTTCGAAGCCGCTAAAGCTTTGGCATCCATAATCTCTTGAGCTGTCATTTTTCCCAACTCAGCTTGCAGTCCAAAAGGAGTCGAACCCGGTTGATGAACTACTGGTCCAAGAGTGTCCGATATGATCCTTAGATGGTCAGTTGATGGACCATCGTATGCGAACTGCAAAGCAGGAGCTCTTCTGTTGAACAAACTACCATATGATGTCGGCACTGAAGGGGATATTAAAAATGGATCGTGAACGTCTCGAACCGTGTTTGAGTTGAACGGGGCTTGAGGGACGTTAAAGGCGTGAACTTGAGGGATTGGCCATGGCAAGATTGGTGAGACTTCTGGCAAGATCATTCCTGCACCTCTTGTTCCTCCATAGGGATCACTGTTATGATGTTGTTGCTGCATGTGTTGGTGGTGTTGAAGAAGAAGCTGATCCTGGTATCCTTGTAGGTTATGGACAGTGTGAGAACTCTCTCCTTGATGTCGATCTTCTTTCAGTCCGCACATCTCTGCCTTTCTCTATGAACAAAGAACCTGTTGGTGTGAGGTGGTTTTCATCGTATACACCCATCAATCACTCCAGGAAGTGGATGTAATTGAGGATAATAAAATATGATTTGGGTTCATAAGTTTTGGAACAAGAAAAAAGGTTAATAAAAAGGGAGTACAATTAGAAGCTAAAAGGGAACATACGAAGACTCAAGACGGTCAGAACCTTCACTTACATGGGATTGAACGGACTTCTCAGACCTCCATTTCCACAGGCGTTGGTGTTAAGGTGATGGGGGTAGCAGAAAAGCCAAAGAAAGAAAGGAGTCTTTGTTTAATGAATCTCACTATCTCTTTTCACTTGGGGTAGGTTTCTTGTCCACCACATCCACAGCCTTTGCTGGGGAGAGAGAGAGACAGAGAGAGAGATTGATTGGTGATGACCCTATTTTATCCTTTTGCTTCAACAAAGAATTTCCCTTTCCTTAGGTTCTTAATTTGTTGGGATCTGTTGGGCTCCTTTGTCGTTGTTCCTTTGCTGGACTTCTGTATGCTATGATCTGAACCTCTCTTTCTCTGTCCACCTCACTGGAGTGATATGAATATATAGTCTCCAAGTACTGCTAGTCCCCTTTCCTTTCTTCTTACGCCATTCTCCATCCGTCCCTGTAGCTATCAGCAGAGGGGGGGTATGTGGATATCTTTTCGTTTATTTTATACACAAACTATCCAACCCTTCTGTCTGTAATTAAACAAAATTACATTTAACTTGTTGCACTGTGATTGGTTGAATCTGTATGATTACAGTGTTTAGGGAAAGGGAAAGAAAGTGGAGGATGAGATGGGAAACACAGAAACAAACATAGTGAATACACAACTCACAGATTGTCGACCGACCAAAGGCCCCAAAAAGGCTGATACTATCAGCATGATAAAAGGCCTTGGCTTAGCTTACTAGTAAATTTCCTTTCTTTATCAGCTTTTTCTTTCAACTTATTTTCAATTAATTTTAGCTGGCTATTCCTAGGAGAGGAGGCGTCTCTCTGTGTCCGTGCCTTAACCTTTCAGTATATTACCTCAGTCAAGCCCCCACGTTCTTCCATACTCTTGGCTATTTCCACGCCATCCTTTCTGCTTCTCCAAGACCATGTAATCATTGTGTCTTGGAACACACTCCATCTCTCTCTAGCTATAAGGTTTACTTCTTTGGTTTCAGTTATTCAATTCAATGCTCATGTATTTGGTCCCTTTTGGTTTTGGTAGGTGTAGGTGTAGGTTTGAGAACATTTGCGCACCATTGGGCGTATAATTTGATAGGAACTTGGGTGGACCCTTTTCATTTGGGGCAATGGAAAGGCCTTAAAGTTGATAGATGCGCCAATTAGAGTATACCCTCGACAGTGGTGGCATTTCTGTTTTCCTCTTCTAGTGTTTGCGATATATTTATAATCTGTACTTTCTGAATCCTGAGAATGTGAGAGAACCAAAATTTAATGTTTCTATTATATTGGATACAATTATCACTAAATTGGGTATCACGTTTACTCGTATTAAAGAAACTTCCTTTGTTATTTGCCAATATTGTTGTCAGATATGTTTTTATTGTAACTAGACTGGACTTGTCAATGTAGTTCAAAATAAGAAGCGTACTGCCCTACTTTATTGTCTTGTATGATCAAAGATATACACTTTAGTACTTGTGCATCTGTTTTCTGAATCTTAAAGTGAAAGCAAGTGATTATTATTCTCACTTCATAGTGTGCAATACATGGAATCTTAGGTCTCAAGTTTGTCATTGTTGGTTAAAAAGATTATACTTATCTAGGGGAAGCTTCCCAATTTGCATTATACTTTTGTCTGTATAATTATTACATTAGAAATATATATGCATATAAGAGTGACTCATATCATCAGATTCCAACAATCCCACATTTAATTTTCAAGTTAATAGTATGATTTGTTGAAGTCGAGGAAAATATTATAGCATACCAGTTTGTTAGTTGGGAAACAATGTTACGACAAATATATGCAACTTTTTTGAGGCACCAGAGAATAATAGATGTTTCTATTCACCTTTAACACGAGGCACGGTAATCCATAGAGCTCCTAATCACGTTTTTCTCTTATGATCATTTAAGCCACGAGCTCCATTTTTTGCTCCCCCAAGGCCAAGGCCAAGGCCTTTAAGTTGTTTGTGGTTAAAGATGTTTATTTAAACCCGTGTGCATGTTCATGGGTAAAAAGAAAGAGACGATAAAAGACCAGAGAGTAACGCACTTGACCCAACTATAAGAAAGATAAATAAATAAGTTGGCTAACATAAACTAGAACAGAAATCATTTAGCCAACCTGCTTTTTTTTTTCCACTTTAACACAATAATTGTGTAACCTATTCTTTCTCTTAATTAAGGCTATACATACCGAAGGAAGATTAATTATGATACGAATTCATAATCTTTTATAGTAGCACAACGAAACCTTTCTACTTGATGAATTGACGCGTTGAGAACAAACTGGATCGGGTGTGAAATTAACTCGGTGAATGGCAAATACCAAGAAGTCCACTTTCATCGTGTCGTCCTTTGATTCTTTTACCTTCCTTACCTACAAGTTTGGTACGGAGAAAGGCACTAGGTCTGTGGTTTTTTTTTTTTTTCACCCACTTGAGGATCAGATCAGTCACTAGCCACTGCTGCTTCTGTGGTGTTACTATTTGGTAGAGGAGGGGATGGTATTGGTTGCACAAGAAAGATGTCTCCTTTAAATAAGTTTCTTTTGGACCGTATGTGGTCACACGCATGGCTTCTTTTGGTCCCCCATTTCTTTTGTACACTTTTCTCTCATCTTTTGTAAACACCCTTTATTGTATGTATGTGGTATTTTTATCAGGTACCTATTCAAACATTTGATGATAGCTGCAATCCCACTACCATGAACCCTTCTTTGTGGAGTTTATGATGACATCAATCCCACCCTGTCGTGACGTTTGTTTGTTAAGCCTATTCTTTGGCTCCCTGATTTTCTCTCAATTTAACGTAGAGAAGCAACTTATCTATATGGGTCTCTTCCTTATATGATGAGTAGTGGTGCTTGAATCACCAATTCATATTTTCCATAGAAAATATCAATTCGTCTCTTATCATATCTTACCAAGTTACCTACCATAACAAAAAGCACTAGCTCTACTTACTCATGAAAGCACCAAGGTTGTGCTGTAATCACAGCTTTGTGCCTTAACTATGATGTATTTGCTTATTAGCTCTTGCGAGAAGTTTCACGTAGTTCAACCTTACCAACTTCTCAAGCTACTTTTTTCTTTCCTCCCACGAGCGTGCATAATGAGCTAAATTTTGATTTTTTGTTTGGTCACTAATTTGCGTTAACTCTTAAATGGAATTAGATGGAATAAATATATTAAGTTGAACTCTTACTTTTACGGCAATTAATGAAGTGATAAGATTAAATCATATTACATGTAAGTTTGTCTCTCTTAATTTGTCTTCTCTTTTCTAATTTTAATCCCCTTTTAACGTTTCAGCACAAAATTTTTAATATTTAGAACTAGGTTTTGGTTTAGTTCCTTTTCTAGAAAAGGACCAACCATAAAACTAGAGTTGACCATCCTCCTTTGCTGTTGTGACCTTCCTCTCACTCTCCTCTTCTTTCTCTTCAAGTCTAAAGTCAGCTTTATGTACCCCTATTCTTCAAATCCCTTAGCGATGAGGTTGAGCTATCGTACAAGTTCTATTAGAATTTCTTTATGCTTGAATGAGCACACAACCGGTCTAAGGAGGATATGATATGCCAAGATTTGTTTGGAGGTAAAAAAACTCTAAGAAGCTACCTAACTCTATCAAAATCAAAAGGCTCTATGAAGAAGAAGGTCTAATGGAAGCAAATATTAAGCTCACTTACCAATAGAAGCCATAGGTGAAAACTATGAGTTAGTGAACCTTAATGCCTTGAATCCTCAGTGCTCAATGGAAAATAAAAAAGCTTATGGTCCAATAAGTGGTTAATCAGGGGCAAATAAAATAACTTACCCCTTTAGATAATTGTTATAATAAGGTTGTTACTCCTATGAACACCTCTGACTTGGACATTTTTTAACACAAAATCTAGTCAAATACATCATAATAAAAGAACATTGTTCAGTTGAATAAAGTCTAAAGGAGATACCAACATATTTAATGTCTTAATAGTTTTCTAAAGTTATAGAGGGATAGAATTATGAAAAAGAAATGCTAAAGGAGGCACTAAAAGGAAGTTCTCTAAACTCATCAAGGGATAAGTTTGTAATTTATATAAGAACGAAGCCAAGTAACAAAGTAAATTAGAAGGGTACCTAGCCTTAACTTCTGAATAATAATTATTGCTTGGAATATAAAGGGCATGAATTGCCCTAAAAAGAAAATAATTCATAACTATTTGAATTTGTAAAGCCTTGTATTGTAGGGCTATTGGAGATAAAAATTAAGAAAAATAACATTAACTTTTTTGAATGGATCTTTGAGAAACTTTGGAACACTCTTTCTAATTATCATCACCACTAAAATGGGAGAATAGTAGTAGGCTCTGCTTAGAATTGGGTAAAGTCCATAAACGCCTTATGTTTGATCAATTCATTCACTTCTTAGCGTAGATTAAGTCCCTAACTTATCAAAATCATAGTTGTCTATGCCTCTACTCATGAGTTTTAAATGACCTCTTTATGAAATGATTTGGAATTCATAAACTCTTTTGTCTAAACTTCTTATCTTATAGCAGGAGACGTCAATAATATTATTCTCTCACTAAAAGCTAAAGGTGAAATATTGAATTATAAAGTAAAGAATAAGGATTTCCCAATATGCTTGAATATTTATAGCTTATTTGACTTAAGGCATAATATTTTGTTCACACCTAGAGTTATAAACAAGAGGGAGATTGTTTATAGGAAGAAGTTAGATAAGGCCATATCAAATCTCTTATGTCCCTCCAACTTCAACTATAGCAAAGCTTACTTCAATAGCCCCTATACTCTGATCATAATCCTATTGAGGTTATAATTGATACTAAGTCACTTAAGATTAAATTCCCAATCAGGTTTAATAAATTCCAAACTAAAGTTGAGGGTTGTAAGGAGGTTTGTCAAATGGTATTAAACTTAAATTTAAGGGTTACTATTCTTTTAAATATATGTAAAAGCTATAAGCAATGAAAGGAGAATTAAAGAGGTTATTCCACAAGAAAGGTAAAAAAAACCAACAAGTCACTTCCTAAAGCAAAAACAGAGTTATGTAACGTGTAAAAGGACCTAAATCTTTGCCTAAGGATTCCACTTTAAAGGAAAAAGAAAGGAAAACTCTAAACATTCATATTGAGTCTTTGGTGAATCACCATTCCTTAATAAAGTAAAGAGAAAAAGTTACCCAGTTTAGTGAGGGAGACGGGAACTCTAAGTTCTTTCACAATGCAATCTTTTGCAAGAGATACTCAAACAAAATTTACTCCTTAGTGAATAGCAGAAAAAAAATGCAATTTAAGGCTAAGAAAAAATTAAGAAGTTGGTATTTAATCACTTTAGAAACTTAATTAGTTATGCAACTATAAACTCTCCCTTGTGTAGGAAATCAAGAATTTCATTCCTAATATGTTATATCAAGAGAAAAAGGAAATTTTAATGAAACCATGTGAGGCCAGGGACAATAAACTTGTTCTTTATAGCCTAAACTCTGATAAAGTCCTAAGGACTGACAAACTCAATGCTTATTTATTTCAAAAAAAAAAACTTAGCACCTAACAAAGGATCTAATCATCAACATAGTTTTTATTTGCCTAGCTTATGGAGTTGACCAAAAATGTTATCGTTCTTTTGCCTAAAAAGCCAAAACTAAGCTCCTTAGATGACTATAAACTAGTATCATATTATAATGTGATTTATAAAATCATATCCATATTATTAACTTCCAGGCTTAAAGAAGTAATGAAGACCATAATCAATTTGAACTAAGGATCCTTCATTTAAGGAAGAAGTATGGGTGACAACTTACTCCTAACATAGGAGCTCTTCAAAAGCTACCTTAGTAAGAAGCCTCTGAAAAGTTGCTTACTCAAAATTGACTTCTAAAAGCTTTTAATTATATAAACTAGGGCTTTTTTTCTTGATTATTTGAAAGTTTTGGCTTTCCTACCAAGTTTATACTATGGCTAGAGAAAGGTTTCACCATTGCCTCTTATGTTATCCTAATAAATGGCGAGCCTTCCCTTAACTTCAACAATGTTAAAGGATTGAGGTAAGGTAATCCCATTTCACCCCTCATCTCTTTACCAATTATATAGATATTTTGATTAGGATGGTAGCTCGTAAGAAAAATTAAGGAGTTGGAAACTCTATAATATATCTTTTGTTGATAATATTTTACTTTTGAATTGAACTGAGCCTATTTAATGAGAAAATTGATGAGTTGCCCAAAATTTTCTAGTTTGATGTCAGGCTTATATGTTAATAAAATTAAGAATAACCCATATGTATCATCTAATACTTAGGAGTTAATCAATATCTTTACAAGTATCTTTGGACTCAATCATTAAGTACTTCTTTTTAAATATGTGGGGATACCTATATCTAATAAGAGAATTAGTTACTCATATTGAAGTCTCACTTTGACTCAATTCTCTCAAGGATTTAGTACTAGAATAATAAATTCCTTTTTTATATCGGTAGTTTATAACTTATCAAATCAATTATAATCAGTCTTCATATTCATTTGATATTTCATTTATATATGCCTTAAAAGATCGTCAAGGATATGGAGAGAATCTTAAGGAATTCCATATGGTCAAGCATCTCAAATAATGCTTTAAAAGCTAAAGTAAGATGGAATGAGGTATGCTCTTCAAAAGAAGAAGGATATTTGGGTATAAATTCCATAAAATACACTAATAAGATGCTCGTAAAAAAGAAAATTTGGATGGTATTTGCTAACAAAGAGTTTATATGAGTTAGATGGGTACATTCATATATCATAAAGGACCATACTTTTTGAAATATCAAGTATAACAACAGTAAAGGCTAATATAAGGGCATAGCTTCTCTATAAATTGAGTGCTTGGTATACTGTTTCTATTTTTTTTATCTTTGCTCTTTTATGCTCTTCACACCATTACATCTCCTTTTTATGTCTTTGTGACTAGTTTTTACCTTCCTGAACTTTTTTATAACCACAACTTGATGTCCTCTCCTATCCTCCCTTCACATTGCTATATCTCTTCCCCTAACATGCTCTCTCCTAACCTCTACTTCTCTCATTGTTCTTTGCTTCCAAATATCACTGCTCCTCTTGTCTTCATTTATATTTCTCCTTTTTCTTCTTATTGAGGCTCCTCTTAATACAACTTCCTAGCTTCATATCCTTGCTACAAGAACTCATCTCTCATAGTTGGAGGGGTAGTTTGGTTTGTACACAACTTTCTTTTCCTACCTAAGCCCCTTTCTACCATTTAGGGTAACTACCATTTGAACCATTTGAACTTTTTCTCCAAAAATTAGACTTAATCTATTAAGGTATGTCAGCTAGAAAATTTGTTCAGACCTCTAGATCCTCATCTAATGGATCCCCCCTTTGCCCTCCACCTCTCTACCTCACAACCTCCATACCTGATATAAAAATCAACATGTTCCTCCCTCTACTCGAAAGAGTTGGAAAGAAGTCCTTGGAGATGCAACAAACCTTTCTTTGTACTATTTTCCTCTAGAGAAGATAGAGGGTAGAACTATCATTACTCTTAATATGGAAACTCATAGTTGGAGTTGTTAATTTGTAGTCTTGCCTAGTTGGATTCTTTATGGGTTCTTTCCCTCCATTTCCTACAATCTCAAACTAGGTATATATCATTTAAATGAATAAAAGGCTGCAGGATTTTCTCCTCATTAAAGATAATATGTTAATTTCTTTCTTAGAATGATGAATTAAAAGTGATAGAAGAGGTTCTTTGGAACATAGGAAAACTTCTAATATTTTTATGAAAATTGTAGCCACGTGAATTACATAGTGTTCCATTATAGTATTGGATCACAAAAGATTTGAGCTTATTATTTAGATACATTGGCAAGTCGTTATGCATGGATGAGCACACAGTTAAGAAAATAAGAACTGGATTTGCTAGAGTGTGTGTTAGTGGGGAGTGAAAAGGAGCTTCCTAACTCTATTCCTATCATGAGACTAGACCAAAATAACTCTCTCTATGAGGATATTATCTTATTTACGTATAGTTGGAATCCTACTTTCAAGATGCAAGAGAAGTAATAGAAACCTATGAGGAAAACCTTTAAAAAGTGGAATTATTTCAAACTAATGGGATTAGAGGCATGTGATTTGGAAGTGGAGCAAGTGAAGGAGAAAATCATAAACATTAAAGTGCAAAGGGACCAGTTAGTGACTCAATTGGAAGTTCAAGGAATTGTAAATGCAAATGCTATTATCCTAGCTCGGAATAAGGCTCGAAACTCTCCTAATGATAAGGGTGTGTTAAATGAAACTATAAATAATCTATAAGAGCAAAGTAGAGAAGTAGGAGATATTGTGTATAGAAGAAAGAAAAATGGGGTTAATATAGTTAAGTAGGTAGGAAAAGAAGGTTATGTCATGCATGTCAAGCTAATGGACTATGCCCAAAATGCAGCAATATTGGACCTAATGAATAATTCCTCTATCGATGCTCGTGAATATGGATTTAAAAGATCTAAGAATAGGAAATCAGGGAGAAGAAGTATGAGTAAGAGCTCCAAAGGGAAATCCATTCTTATAAATATGGAATGATTATGGATTGAATTACCTTTAAAAGCTTCAAACTTTAAGAGATTGTGTCACTTTGGAACATTCATGGCTCTTAGGTCTATTAGAAATAAATATTAGATTTGAAATCTAAATGAGCTAAGGATTTTAGGTGCAGATTGGAAAGTTATTTCAAATCAACTTCTATGTTGGGATGAAAGTATTGAACTATTGCTCTAATTATGTGAATGTGGAAGAATTATAGTCTTTTGACTAAGAAATGCATGTTTTGATTCAATTCTTGATTTAGATGAGTAAGTTCCATGCCTCTATTTCATATAGATCTAATTTTAATTTTTAGAGGAGGATTTTATGGGAGGTTTTAAATCAGAATCAAGTTAATAACTCTTCCACATGGCTAGTATGTGGTGATTTCAATACAACTCTATAGATCTAAAATAAAAGGAAATTTTAGCCTAAGAGATTATACCTCCGATTTCATGGAGTTTGTGAAAGACTTAAGTCTTGAAGATCTAAGATATGAGGGAGATAGATTCATTTGCAGCAATAAATAAGAGGGAAGATTCTCGCTTTGAAAAATATTAGATAGAGTCTTGGTGAATCTTATATGGCTCTCTATGTTTCAAAAAGAAGAAATATTTATGGATCCACTCTTCTTAGATGATTCCCATATTTGGATTGGAAATCTATTCCAAAAGGTATAGAAAGGATTTCCTTTTAGATTTAACAATCACCTTACTTCTGATGATAAATTTCAGGAGGTTGTTGATAGAGGTTTGGTAATTAATGTCAATGGCTCAGGCAGTTCATATGTGTCCAAAATCTAAAGGTTATCAAGAAAAAGCTAAAGTATTCAAAATAATAAAGGGTATCCAAATCTATTTTAGCTGTAAATGAAGCAAAGGAAAGGCTTTGAAGGATTCAACAAAACCTCTTGAATAATCCAAGAAATGTGAAGTTACTTGAAGAAGAGAAGTTTTCTTTGAGGATTCAACAAAGCCTCATTAAAGTTTTCTTACTAATGATGACTCTTTAAACCGTTACATAAAAAGCATGTTGAAGTGAATCACACGTTATTACAATGATAATCAACACACAAGAAGGGGGGTTGAATTGTGATATCTTTTTCGTTAAAAAAACCTTCTTTAAAATAAACCTTGTTTAATTCAGAATTACGAAACCTTTTGTTCGTAAAAATTCCCTAAACACTTTTGTATGTAATAAATCAAAATCTCAGTAAAGTAATAATGAGAAGGTTAAGAGAATTTTGACACAGTAATTTTATACTGGTTCACCCCAAACCGCAGGCTACATCCAGTCCTTAGAAAACCTTCTGAGATTTCACTATCTCCAAACGTTTACAAGTATTCTTTCACTGAACCTCTTCAGGTCTCTTTACAGTAGGTACTCTTTTACGC